>MJUU01004613.1:0-39502 GCA_002080025.1 Modiolus philippinarum | reverse complement strand
TCATTGAAATCCGATGAAAAATAAAAATTCTACATAATCTGCAAATTCGCAATTTTGGCCCCGTTCGGCCCCTCATAGCTGGGAAAGGAAACAAGTTACCAAAAATCTAATAGCTGAGTGCTATATTAATTTTTCGCAAGGAATCCATTGAAAAAAACTGCATCAAAATCGGACTTAAAATAAAAAAAATTTTTTTTTTGAGATTTCCCATTGTTGGGCCCCATTTATCTCGTGAGTGGTATATGCTACGTGAAATCCGTTGGCATACTACAGATTGGAAATTTCCTCAGGAGCACACTGAAACAAACCCCATCAAAATCCAATAAATAATAAAGATTCTACAGTCAAATATGTGAAAACACCTTATTTAACCCTTTTTTGGCCCCTAATTCTGAAATGGGTGGGGCAAAAAACTAAAGGAAACAAACGTTTCTCAAGAATGTTCCAATAAACATCATACTAAGATTTGAAAACAATCCATCCACTAGAACCAAAGTTATGCTGTCCACAGACACGAAAATACCTAATTTTACCCCTTTTTGGCCCCTTTTTTTGCCTCTTTTTCAAAAACGGGTTGGGCAGGGAACGCGAAATTAAAACCTGGGCTTAAGCTTGTGCCAACAAACATCATACTAAAATTTGATAACAATCCGTTCACTAGAACTTAAGTTATGCTGGCCACAGACGCCGACGCCGACGCCGACGCCGACGCCGACGCCAGCGCCATACCATAATACAACCGCAAAATTTTTTGCGGTCGTATAAAAATATGTAGCCAAAGGATATCAACAATTATAATGATCATCAGCTGATCCAAAAATTATGGCTTAACCCTGGAAACAAATTACAATTAATCCAACAACACCAGGTCTATAAATTGTCTACTATCTTAAGGCAGTTCAAAACTTAAAGTACTGTACAATAAATTACAGGATGACAGTAAAGTAAATGATCTTAAATTTACATGTATATTATGTAATTAAATTTAAATTGTCGAATAAATTAAAATTCTTAGGAATGTTGAGGTACATGATTCGATATCTTTATTGTCAAAAGAAAAGGATACCCCTTAAACAACATTATCAAGCCATCAAAATGCTTGACACTCCACCCGTAGCCATCTTTAAACAAAGACCTCAATCTAAAGCACATCTACATTGTGTCACTATGATTATGCTTAAGTTTCATGAAAACCTATTCAGTGGTTCAGGTGGAGTTGCAGATAAGAGAGATGCCATCAGGTGTACCGGACAAATATACAGATGGACAGACAACCCTATCACTATATACCCCCAATTTTTCGAGCTGGGGTTGTATTAAGCTAGTTGTATATAGGTTTTTTTATATGAATCACCAAACACAAAGGACTTTTTCAAGGGAGGTAATGCTTTTAGAATACTTTCGAAGAAAGATAAAGTAAAGAATTTAGTAACTATATTGGTTTTCAATCCTTTATCAATAATATTGTGAATTTTCAAATTTTTCTATTATATCTTCTGTTTATAAAATATCTCCATGTTCCAAATTTCTTACGAAAACTGAGGATTTAATTTTTCCCAAAAGTGTTTGAAATAAAAAACAAATCAAGGTAAAATTTTCAGCCCACTGTCCAACTCCAAATATTTTGAATTACAACATTATACAGATTACTTTCCAGACAAAAAAAATGAAGAAACAGGGTATCTTTAGGCACCCAAAATTTTTTCTAAAAGCGTTTAATGCGTATAATTACTAATATTCAATCAGGTTTTCAATAAATCCTGTAAGTATCTTAAAGGTTTACATACGTATAGGTCTACTCCCTAAATTTTGGATTGTTCTTCAATTAAATATCTGAAAAATAAATATCAGCCTTCTAGCTTATTTAGACGGTGCATCATAAACATGCTTGAATTTCTACCATATTATCATTTCAAATGTTGGAATATTGCAAGCTGTTTATTTGCAGCCACGTTTGTTCCTTGACAGTACTTGCACTTAAAGCATTGAATGTAACTTTAGGTGTACATAGGCATACATTACAATTCCAGCCTTCCTCAAGTAAACTACTTTTAAGTAAACAAGACATTAAATCAAAATATGATCAATATTCTGATCAGTATTATCTCGAGTATTATATATGACCACAAGATACTGCATACGATAATTCGGTTTTCTTTAAAAACAGAGTATTCTAGTCACATATTGATAACAAAATCAATGATTACAGAAAAATGTAAACAAACAGAAAAAAATGTACATTACCCCATTAGATGGTGATAAAATCCAACTTCAATGAATATAATCAGGAAATAAATATGCAATTTACAAGCATATAGTATATTCATCTGATAATGAAATATTAGGGCGATAATTAAAGTGGCAAAGTGATACTAACAGTAGACAAGCTCATTATCATACTGTGATATTTAAACTTAGATCAATACTAAGAAGAACTGTGGATAGTCACTGCAAATATTGATTGTGTATTGGCTTCGAAAAATGTTCATTTTCTTAACGATGAGAAAAACCCAAGATTTTATAGAAAAACTTGTTATTGTCAGAATTAATTAGTATCTGTTAATTAATTCATCTCTTTAGTAATTGAAGCCAATTTAAGAATTGGTGGTGGAGGAAATTGATGTTGAACAAATGTGAAATGTAGTTCTTGAAATACACATTACTGACCGTTTACTTTCATCTCAAGAAATAAATGTTACATCTATAACCTTTGCTCTATCTGGTCATAACTTATGCTCTAAGTAGGTGATAAAATTCCCTGTATGCATGTATAATATCTCTGACTTGAAATAAGCTAGTATTGAAGACAGAGGTTTTGCCAAATTGCAGTCTCTTCTGAATTATGACCATCTCGTGATGAGGCTGAATTTTGTTCATACCAAAGCCTGGCAAACATATTACCAAGAACACCAAGGGAACTAACTACTTATCCCAAGGAGGTTGGCTTCAGAAATAGCAAGGTAGATAAGTTACTGACATACCTGCAGCAAGCTTAAGTCACTGACATTAGGAGGAGGTTAGTTTCTGAGATATCAGCAGCAGCCCTTTTCAAAAAAAAAATCTTACGATAAAAATTAGACGTATGTCTTTAACATTTCAGATTGACTTTGATAAAAATTTACCCGTATCGTAAGATTTTTTGTGAAATGTGCTGCTGACCTCTATGACAGAATTTTTTAAGGGGACTAGCCAAGGACTGTGGTGGACAATTTTGGTTCAAATAGGTTTTGTGGTATCAGATAAGACATACTTACTTTTGATGGGACTACAGTGTCGATAAAACACGGATGCCCTGCAATAGGCATTATTAGCATTATTATGAAATGTAGGACATGGACACATAATTATTGGTGCAATGAGTAGTACTCACAGAGGTGAATGTTATGATTCAATATCATAAAGATATCATTTTCAGGTTACTAAACTATGGACCTAAATGGGACGTACGTATGTACGTATGGATGGACAAGGGTAAATCTATATGCCCCTTTCACTTTCGTGGTGGGGCATAAAAAAATGGTGACAAAACCTCACCATGGCTATAGCCAGATAATACAAAAACTTAATACCTTCTACACTTTCAAAGCAATACTTCTTTGAAAGAAAATGCTGAAAAACTAAGTGGACTGCGAAAATGTCAAATCACTTTGAGTTTGATCAAATCGAAAGTACAGTTAATGTGCTTTTAACTGATCTGCAAATTTAAATCATTATTGCCCCCGTCATACAGGAAGGATAAGTTAATAAGGTTTGTATAAGCCCAAGAATGCACAATGAAATACAATTTAAATATCTTTTCTGACAAAATGCGACGTTTGAGAATTATGACAATCAAATTTTTGTCTCGCCCGCGACGAAAGTCGCGAAAGTGAGACATAGCGGTCCAAAATTCTGTCGTCGGAGTTGTCGTCAACATTTATTTTAACCCTTTGGTTAAAGTTTTCTAAACATCATTATATTCATCAAATTTTTATGGAATCATTTGAAATTTGGACAGAAGCAAGAAAATGGTCAGAAAATTACGTCTAGCTGAAAAATTTGGAAAATTTTTATTTACCGGTAGTTTTTCCGTAATTTTTCTGTATTTCGACTTAGTTTTTTTTGCGCAAGAAATTTATTTTAACCCTGTGGTTAAAGTTTTTTAGAAGTCAACGGAAGTTATTTAATTTTATTGGAATTTTGCAAAAAGTGGTCAAACGTAAGTTGATGATCAGAAAATTAACTCAGAACTGAAAAAAATTAAATTTTTTTTCTGGTTTTTCTGTATTTTTTCCAAATTTGGACTTAGTTTTTTTTCTAAAAAATTTCTATGTTAGTTGTTAAGAAGTAGAACAGAGTCTATGAATCTTAATAGAATTACATTGAAATTGACAGTCCAGCATAAAATAAGCTGATGTGTAACAGGTTGTTGGAATTTTGATTCCGATTCCAACTTTGGTAAATTTCCTGAAAAATGTCAAAGACCAATAATTTTTGAAATTTTTGCATTCAGTTCCAAATTTAAACAATGCTTTAATATCAAGCATAATTTTTAACACTAAAGAATTAAATAAAATGGTTCCAACTTTGGTAAATTTCCTGAAACTCTCAAAGACAAGCTATTTTTGGTAATTCTTCTTAGCAACAATGCTTTTTTAATAAATTTGAATCAAACAAACAATACGGAAATGAATTGCCAAAGTTTTTGATTCCAGTTTTGGTTTACATACCTGGAACTCTCAAAGACCTGTTAATTTTTGGAATTCTACCTAGCAACCATAATTTTTTTGGTTCCTTTCAGTTAAAATGATGATTTTCAAAAGTCAAATTGCAAAAATATTTGATTCTAATTTTGGTAAATTTCCTGGAACTCTCAAAGACATGTTATATTTTGGAATTCTACCTAGCAACCATATCTTTTTCAATTCCTGACATTTATGAGGATCATTTTCAAAATTCAAATTGCAAAAATCTTTGATTCTTATTTTGATAAATTTTCTGCAACTCTCAAAGACGTATTTTTTTTTTGGAATCCTACCTAGCAACCAAAATTTTTTAAGTTTCTTTCAGTTACAATGATCATTTTCAAAAGTCAAATTGCAAAAATCTTTGATTCTTTTTTTGGTAAATTTCCTGAAACTCTCAAAGATCTGTTATTTTTTGGAATTCTACCTAGCAACCATATCTTTTTCAGTTCCTTACAGTATGAATAATTATTTTCTATAGTGAAATTTCTAAAATCCTGGATTCCAATCGTGGAAAATTTTATAAAACTTTAAAAGACCATTTATTTTTTGAATTCTGCTTNNNNGCAACCAAACATTTTTTGCAAACATTTCATTGAAAACAGTCATTTAAAAAATTAGCTGATACCAATTTTAGTATGAAAGTCTCTAAGATCAGATATTTCTTGAAATTCTGCCTAGCAACCTCATCTAAATATAGGCCAAATTATAATGACAATGTAGTGAGCGGGCGAGACATTAGGTTCCGCGGAACCTTTACGAATTTTTTTTAAAACGTCACATACTTCTGGTAAAATGTACCCAGAAGTTTTATGAATTGAACAAGACAGACCCTATAGAACACAAAAATATAATTTTATACCAAAGCAAACTGCTTGAGCTATCAATATATGTCCACAGAAATATAAGAAAGATTTCTGCAGCTATACAGTAAACAAGGTACTCTGAGTTTTGGTTGACTTCAGCTGTGTTTTTAGAGATAATGAGTGCAAATAATGATTAAAGAACCATCCGCATTGGTGTTGTTTTCTTGTATAGAATGCCAAGTATGAAATGAATTATGTTTTTGACATGACTATTCTAAACTGTTACATTACAATAAACATTTAGTATACATATTGTATTTAAAACATGTATATTATATATTAATCATGTCATAATAAGTTTGCGTATATAGGAAAAAATGTGAATTTTGGTATATTACATGGTTGTATCCTTCCCCCTTAATAGCTAGATAATTTCATTGAATACAGCTTTAAATAAATAATAAAAAAAAATTTCAAGACCTCTTAATTTTTCATGTTCTATCATGGTTAAACATCAAGACTACTACCCTTCAAGTCTTAGTCTTGCTCCCCTTAATTATCACCAATTTCCCAAATTATGTCACAGGTGGATTGCCCATTGGACAAGTCACCAATTTACATGTAAATATTACTCGCCCTTCTTAGAATTAACTTGCCCTACCGAATTCAGATTGAAAATAATAAAATTTCAATTCCATAAACAGACAACCCAGCATCAAATTCAACTTGCCCTGCACGGATTTTACTTGCAGCAAGCAAGCTGGAGAGCGCTTAAGTAAAACTGTTGACCTGTAGCTCCAATTACATGTAATAATTTTTTTAAATAACAGTTATCAGAAACCTTTTTCAAACTCACATTTATTTTGGAAGGAACTTCTAAACCAATGATCCTTAATGCAGATAATATCTCGTAAAATTATCCTGTTTTACCATATCTTTTTATGCTTTTTGATGACAAAAAGTAAGTTTTTTACACAAAATAATTAAATGCATATCACCAGAATGCAAGAAATTCTGGAAAAGTTATTCACATAACTGAAAACATTTGAAATGAGACTATGAACATAACTTTGTGTAATGATAAAATAAACACCTTACAGTTATTTTCAGAGGAGGGTACGCATACTTGTGTCGTGTGCAAAGGTCACGTGGTTCAGTATGAGTGTTGATACACTTAATTAAAATAATGAAAATGGTCTAAATTTCGAAATTTTTAAGTCGAAAATTTAGGAATTTTAATACCTTAAAAGTGGCATGTCACGGTATCAGGGGATTGATAGATGACTTAAAAATAACCAGTTGTATAAAAAAGTAGCACTTTATATAATTTAAGTGATTTAATTCAGTTGATAAGTAAGTAACCCAAAATGGCGAGAAGACAATTTGAAAATACCAGTCATATATTATTCAGATTTTTGAAAAACTTACAGGGGACTTTACTTTCAAACTTGTATCATCGAAATCCCAATACATACGACTTTTTAAAACTCTTAAAAGGCTCCTGAAGGCTCCACTTTTTACAAAGTTATTAGTCGATGAAAATGACCTAAATTGGTTGCAATTTTCATAATAAGATGTCATGTTGAAATAGTAAAAACTGGTGAAAATCTCTGAAAATGTATAAAAGATATATAAAATAATCGTATTTATGTATAATATTGGATTTTAGATATAAAAACGCGACTTTTATCAATCTAATCGGGAATTACACACGTCACGGTTATTACATGTACATGAATGCAAATTGTATCCCGCCAAGTTCGTGTATTACACTCTGTTTATTTGTCACTCTTTGTTTTAATTAGCACAAATTTAATTAAATACAGGATATTTAAAGTAGGACGTACGCATATAAGTGCTATCTGAATTGACTCGATTAAAGACTATAATTGTGAATGTGCAAGCTTTTTTTTAAATAAAATAAAAACAGCATGAGAATAGAAGTTTTTTTTTATCTCAATATAAAATATTTTTAATATGGTATAGCTACAAATGACAAACAATATATGCCTTATATACATCTACCCTCATATATTGTGGCAGAGACGACTGTGTGTTTGATCTTTACTCGTTGACATGCATGTACTTAATGATCAATAATCTCTCAATCAATCGATAATATAAGTCAAATATGCTATCGTGTGCAAAATGACCACTCTCCTCTGAGTTATTTTCTTGCATTGAGCAAACACTTAACAGTATTTTTCTTCCCTAAAAAACAATTGGAAAATATGCAATTATATGACTGCAAGATCAATTGTCAGCTTACAAAATAATCTAGCTCTCTCTGTCTGAATAAAGTAAAAAGATCATAGATTAATTTCATGGCCAACAGACTGCTGTTTAATCTGATTTTTATATATAAGCCAAGATCTATATAGTTTTAACTTGCATTGCATCACGTAGAACAATGTGACAGCAGAATGTAATATCTAGTATAATCATACACAGCAAACAAAGCATATGTACGCATATTTTAACTAAAGGCTCATATGAGCCTGTATTGCTCACCTGATGACGTGTTTTATTCATTGTCACCAGAAGACCATACAAATTATTCATACTATATACACCAGTTGATTTCATGTTACTAGTTTCTGAGATGAAGATATTTAAATAGGTGTGGCCATCTTTGATGAGCATAACAAAGTTGACCCCCAAAGGAATTTTATGATCAAATTATGTAATCATTGTAATCAAGTGCTCCAGAGGAGATCTTTAAATGCATTTCCAAAAGTGTGCTATGTTAAAGTATATTCCCCTGGCAGACATTTCGGATTAGGTAAGAAAACAAATTAGGGGCCGACCATTTGATTCTGAGGGGGGGGGGCCTGGCAGTTTCAGTCAAGCCAGATTATTTATTTTCAAAATTTTGCGGGCCAGAATATTTATTTTTATTTTCAATAACATAATCGTATGGTACCAATAAATCTAAGGTCAGATTATTTATTTTCTTGGATGTGCAGGCCAGATTATTTATTTCCAACTTTTTCAGGGACAGTATATTTATTTACAAAATCTCAGAAATGCCAATTTCCATGACAAGTTATATAATAATAATGGACTAAAATACCGGTAATCACTCTAAGTATTACCACATGTTCTATAATATTTCTTAAGTAGATACCTGAAAGTTGCATAAATAGTGCCAGGTAATTAAAATCTTAATCAACTTAACAAGGAAATCATTATCATCATCTCATCAGATGCTTTGATTGACAGCAACCACATATATATCATTGCTTATGTCAATATTCAGATTACTATCTGTCCTGTTTTTTTGCTGCATGTTAAGTTGAGTGAGAGAAAACAAAGATGTCTTTATTACTTCAACTGACAGGTACCATTTATCAGTGTATTATGTATTAAGAAAACATTTAAAATTTTAAACTGAAAACTATATTTAAAACTTTTAAGTCACATAATGAACTACTGTGTACATTAACAATCCAATGAACTAGTTATTCCTGTCTAATGCATTGGCGGATCCAGGGGGATTTGGGGAGGTTCCGGGGGTTGGAACCCCCCCCCCCATTTTTTTGGACAATCATGTATGAATTTCCTGATGTTTTACTGAGAAATGTCTCCCAAAATTTTTGTGCCTCGCTCTGCCCTGCAAAATTTCCTTTCATGTCTAATTGGAACCCCCTTATAAATTGCCTGGATTTGCAACTCTAATGCAACGCTCAGTCTTTATTGGTGTTACTTTTATGGTGTCAAGGTTAGCTTTGAGGTATTGGCATTAACATTTTGTGGCATGAGAATTTAAGTGATCTATCTCAATTTTTATAACATTTCAGCTGAGGTGGCAAACTAACTTTAAAGTACAGTTCTATCTCCATAAAAAATCACAAGGTCCCCTGTGCTGTCATTTAAGAGCTATAAACAATAATTAAATGATCTATCTCCAAACTGGATTTGAATTCAGTATTAAACTGTAGCAAGTTCTAAACCAATCAATGTTCTCTATCTGTGCCATGTGACAAAGGTTAGCCAATCAGATTAGTATAAACGATTGAGATTATCTGTGTCCTGTAATTGTTCCTTTAAAGTAATTTTTCATAAGTTTTAGAGATTATTTTGCAGTAAAAAGGCTAGATCAATTATTCCTTTATATGTATTCAAGCAAAATTATAATTCAAATAACTTAAGGTTTCTATAATTTGGTGTTATAAGGAGATAAATCATTTTAATTTTCAAGGAAATGAACTGCAAAGCATATAGTTTTTGTATATATGTGTTATCAACATTAATTAAGNCAGGAATATTATAAATTTTACATTTTATAACTTAATCTTGAAGTAAGTTTACTTTTGTTATAGTCAAATATGATTTCAAATATTTACAAAAATTGAGAGACATAAAATCGATCCTATTAAACCCATATATTTGTTAACTGAAAGGGGGGTCTGATTATTTTATTCTTAGGTTTAAATCACATACATTTTTACACTCTCTGGGAGAAGTTTGCTACATAACTTCGCAGTAACCTAAGGTAATCATCATAAGGTGATTCAGCGCCCAGCCCCTGCGAAATGTGACCATGGTTGACCATGGTTGACCATGAACAACCATGGATAAAGCAGGAACAACCATGGTTGACCATGGTTAAAGCATGGTTGACCATGGTTCAACCATGGTTATCCATGCTTCTGACCATGGTATACCATGGTTAACCATGCTTATAATATTGACCATGGTCACACAATCAACAACCATGGTTTCCAAAACAATGACCATGGTTGAATCTGACTATCNCACAGGCATAAAAGATTAACATAATTATCAATAAAATAAATTGCTTTTCATTATATTATTTATGACTTTTCACAATGCTCTGTGCTTTCACTTTCAAGTTTATAGCCCTTTCGAATTCTGCTAAAGGCTCACCATAATTTATGTCATTTCATGCCTTATGATTGTTATATTTCAATTTTAATGTTATTCAAATAATTCCGTAGTTTTTTTAAATCATGTTTTCACTCCCATCAAATTTTTGGACATTCCAAAAATCAACCTTGGCAGATCTAGCCACATATTTGGAAACAACAAGTTTTAAATTATCTCCCTTTGTTTTATGAATTTGTTTTATGTAATTTATTGAAAAAAAGATAAGATCATTTATGAAATCATATTAATGATAATTCAAAATAATTCAACTGAAGTGAAATCAATCATCGAAAGTAAAGAAACAATACAAATTGTGAGAATTTTGCAAAATTTAAAAATCAAGGTACACCTTATCAAAAGTTTTTACTGTTACACTATATATTTAAAGTGTGTTATTAACTTGTAAAATCAAGGTAAATGTGCCAAGAGTGAAGAGGAATTGTACGGCTAGGGAAGATGAACAGAGCCAAGTTAAACAGACATAATAACATCAACAAATATTCAAAACTATTGAATAAAGCTCTTATAATAAGCATACTCTTATAATAAGCATAGCCAACCACTGCCACTGACTATGGTTAAGCATGGTCATGACCATGGTTGACCATGGTTAACCATGGTCAACCATGGTGTCCAATTTAACGAAAATTGTTAAAACCATGGTTAACCATGGTCAACCATGGCTATATAACCATGGTTAACCATGGTTGTCCATGGTCAACCATGGTCACATTTCGCAGGGGAAGGTTTTTGTTCAGCAGGGTGAGAAGTAGGTATCTTTCTGAGGAGAAAGTATGATTCTGTGTAGCTGTTTGCATTAACAATCATATTTTTTATTTAGTTAGGTTCATGTAGAGCTCTGATCTTTAAATTTTACTTGTGTGCCCTGTGCA
This sequence comes from Modiolus philippinarum, assembly GCA_002080025.1. Lineage (NCBI taxonomy): Eukaryota > Metazoa > Mollusca > Bivalvia > Mytilida > Modiolidae > Modiolus > Modiolus philippinarum. Next base: position 28,189 of record MJUU01004613.1, on the reverse strand, counting down.
AAAACATAAAATGTTTTAAATAAACGCAGTCCAGCTAGTGCAAGTCGGCTGACTCTAAGTTACTAAAAGTATCCTGAAACTTGTCACAAAAAATACTTCGAATTCCCTTCGCAAATCAGTGCAAATGTATTTTACAAAAACTTCAAGCACTTCGGAAAAAATACCATGATACCTCCATAAACAGAAACTTTGGAATTTTAAAAAGATCATACAGTATTTGCTTTTTGTAAAAACAAACAATATTTCAGTACCTTAATTATTAAAACAAAAAGCAGTAATGAAGTTTACATATCTTTAAAGTGCATGACGTGTGTACGTAAACTTTGTGTTATGAATTTTTATTATCGCCGAATTCTGGGATATTCAGTGTCGTTGGTTTTGTCTTTTCGTCCATTTATCATGTTTTCTCTTAACATGCAGATTCTTCGATTTTGCATTCATGGTTTTAGTTTTTCAGGGAATAAAAAATGCATAAACTTTGCAGATGCGCAGTAAGTTTCCAATTCTTGATATTGGTCTTGCTGCAAACAGGAAGACACAAGATCGTCTTTTCAAGCACCTGGCATGCATCACTAACTCCTATTTTTTATTCAGATTTCAGTGAATTCTGTGTAGAATTGTTGCATGTATACCGTAGATGTGCAATAAATTAAATTTCACAATTTTGATTCTTGTTCCATTTTAATTAAGCTTCCAGAAAATGTTGAAAATTTTTAGATTTTTATATTTTAGTATATACAATCAGAGCTCTGGCATATAATCTGTTAATCTTTCCAGTCATAACTCTGAATCCTAGAATTTAGAAATGTGATTCCAATTTTAACAGTTTCCATGAAACTCTCAAAGACCAATTACATTTTTTTACTACCTCATTTGTCCCCAAAGAATCCTTTTTGAAATGGAATGTCGAAGTTTTCTTCAATTAAATATAAAAAAGTATGAGATGCAGGAAACAATATTTGCTTTTTTTTGGGATGAATGAAATGTGATTCGCAATTTAGGTATTTTTTTACAGAAAAAGGGTTGTTACATTTGCCTACTAATTGTTTCATTGCATTAAAGAAGGAAAAAAAGAAAAAAAATGAATGCAATTAATTAGAAAATTGGTTAAAAGTGTAATACATACTCTAACCTTTTATATGGCGTGTTTAAAGTAAGATTCTGTACATTTCGTTCAATTATCACAAGAAATATTTTTTTATTTCATATTTTGCTACATTTCCTATTTACATGCATACTAAATGTTAAGTTTTAAACTGTTTTATTTGACATTACATTTTAATACTGAGGAAAAATAAGTAAAATGTTTGAAAAATGTTCTATTTTCAAATGAAAATTTGACTTTTCTAGTTTTCAACGCTTTGTTTCTTTAGAAAAGTGGGATTTCTACTCCCGGCAAGACCCCTTCTACCTTCAAACTTAAACCTGCGGTAAGGCTGGCAATAGCTGAAAAGATATCAACTCCAAAAATTTCAAATCCATTTTCCCAAAAATTGTAGTTTTGGGACATACATCAGTTTAATTCTAATGCGACGATTTGTCTCAACCAACATTGTGTTAAAATTTTATAAGGAAATTCGTCAACCCAAACGAAGTTATTGCAGACACTGCAGCCAGTATAGCCCTTTTCAAAGTGTTGTTATCTTTTCTTAGATTGGAACTCTCCTGTCAAATGGTGATACAACACTTATAGCATGTAGAAATGTTTAATATATTAAAACCAGTATATCTTCTTAAAAAGATGATAGTGTTTCCCGTAGGCATATTTTGAGAAGATAAAGGGCTACTTCGATCGCAGCATGTCCACCATAGAAATTGGAAGAAGTGAATGTGGACGCATTAAGGAATTTAACACATAAGAGTTATTACTTCGATCATAGAAATTGGAAGAATTGAATGTGGACGCATTAAGGAATTTAAAACATTTAAGTGTTTGATATAGTAATTTTCTGGACATCGTTGGATGAGAATCTAGGAATTACTTTATTATGGCCTTAGCTATAAAAGGTGAAGCGCAAGGCCCGTGCACCAACCTTTCAAAAACATCTTATTTTAGAAGTATAGATTTGACAACACCATTTGTATGTCCTAAATTGTATATAACTTTTATGTATTAAAATGGTAATTAGTTTGTTATATTTATGATGCTGATTAGGTTATAGGTCATATCTAGATCTTCATACCGATAAAATATGGTTAAAATTTACAGTTGTTTATGACTTAGTTATTCACATCTGGAGAGCTCGCACAATTTGTTTTATCAGTGGCTAGGTATCGGTCATACAAGGTCATTTGTAATTGAAGTATGGTTTGTATTTATTTTTGTTTAGGGTTTAATCATTTTTTATTAATTTAGTTGCATTTGTAATATTTATATCTATAGTGTTAGATAGTTTATTTTGTGGTTTGTTCAATGCAGTTATTGCAACCTGTAAGGGCAACTCTCAAGGCCCATTCATCAACCTTTTCATGTGTTAATTGGGCTGACATCCGTAATAAGGGGACGACCATTTGATTCTGAGGGGGGGGGCCTGGCAAATTCGGTTGAGCCAGATTATTTATTTTCAAAACTTTGCGGGCCAGAATATTTATTTTTTGCCGCTTTGCGGAGAAAATATTTATTTTCAGTAACATAATAGTATCATACCAATAAATCTAAGGTCAGATTATTTATTTTCTTGGATGTGCAGGCCAGATTATTTATTTCCAACTTTTTCAGGGACAGAATATTTATTTACAAAATCTGCCAGACTTCGTTTTCTTTGCTCGAGTCACATGAGTATAACGTGATCTAAATGGCGCGAAAATCACTACAACGTGATTAATGTAATTACTTAATAGGTGTAAACAATACCGCGTTATTATTTTTATAAATAATTGATAATGTCTGAAACGACCTCTAACATTCTCCATAAGCATCAGCTATTTTACAACACTTATAGTTCAACCTTGGCTGGTACACATAAACAATTATTGACTAAACATATAACTCACTCAGAAACCGGACCTGGAGTACCCATAATAACCATATTTTCATATCAAAATGTCATTTCCTGTCTTAAATTGAACCAATGAATTGATTGTAATATAAAACAAATTTTCTAGCAGCCAATCTAAAGTAGTGTTAAAAGTTACTTCTTGCACATGCGCATTTGAAATAGAAACTCCAATCTAATATGTTTCCCGCCAAGACGGGAAACAATAAAATTGATCATATAAATAATGTAAATAGAAATCTAAAATAACAAAATTAAGAAATTAAGAACAATTATATCTATAAATTATTATATTTAACAAATATTTATATTTTTTAACTTGATTAAGTAAAAAATTAAAATGATATTATCAAAAATGTAATAATTATTGGTCAATTTTAAAAACCAAGAATTTAAAGAAAGATAACTCCGTATAGCCAATTCTACCACAGGTAGATAACCGGAACTAATTATTGAATCTAAATGCCGAAACTGAAATGTGGACAACGGCCTAATATGACCTTAAATCTTTTTGTCGCCCTACGAAAATGAAATTAAGAGTAAGAGTTACTGGCCATATAGGCTTACAATTTTTCATCAATGTCACATCAGACAGAATTTGGATCAATTTACATTGCTAGCCTTTGTATTTCTAAAAACAAAAAGAAAAGTAAGGGTCACAAAAATTAAGTTTGTAATGCTGATTTTGATGTGAATGTCATCTAAATTCTCAGGTGGTAAAATCCATGCATGGTTTATCATTAAGATCAAAAGCACCATGATTGTGTAAATGCAAATTAAACTTTGGTTATTTGTTATTTGAATTAGAATTGAATTGACAATACTGTAATTTAGGTCCTAAGGATGTTCAGCTGTATATCTAAGATTTTACAAATATTTGTTTTCTAGCTCTGTCAATGTAAAAAGACAAACCCCTGTTACAAAAAGGCATTTTATGACATATATACCGCTAACAGTCAACCTGTAGGTCCATAAGTGAGGTACTCTAACTTTCAGCGACTATTATTGTGTTAGAATTGTGACTCTGATAATTGGAAGATGACACTGGACAGAGTCAGAGATGTTTATGGATAGCCAGTAGGGTCAAAAATGCCAAATTTGTGAATTTTCAACTTTGTACGACCCAAGAAAAAAGTACCCCCAACTTGCGTCTATTACTGCATCCTTAATTTACTGATGAGTATTATTCAGGTAGTTTTTTTTTTTAACTCATATTTGAAATCTTGTTTTCTGCTACCCACACCCCTTAAACATCGAGCCCATCTTGGCTACACACAAGTTCAGTGGCCATGATTACTAGGAAAAGTGTAATTACATCATCTATCTATGAAAACTTTTTGAAAGTTACTTGTAACTGAAGAATTTGAATTCAGATCTACGGTACTTCATACTGGACATTAATAAATCAGGAAAGAAAGGGTTTTGTTGTTGAAGAATTTTCCATCAAAAGAAAATGAGATACCTTGGTTAAAAATTAATATTTGTGCATTATAATTTTCATCCTAACTTCAAATTAAACCAAAAATCTTTGATTCACTGGGATATTCTACTGAATAGTATAAAAAACAACATATAAACAACTCCATAGAGTATTGTTGTTGAAGGAATATCACCAAAAAATCTGATATAGATAAAATGTTATTATGTTATCAAACTTATAACATGTGAGAGAGATTAGATATATGTCAAGTGCTATACAATACAGATACTTAACCTTTTCATCATTTTTTTTATCATCATAAAACTTGAAGCTATAATTAGAGCATGTATAATTTAAGTGCCACTGGGCATTACATTTTTTAATTTAATTTCAAGACTAGATGTGGGCAGTGCATGGGGCAGTGCTAGATTATCTTCTGTCTGCTTCTTCTGCAAGCATAACATGCTGACTTCTTTAATTGTTAAACATAGGTAATCAAAGATTACAGAGGTCGCCTCGTTATGGCACATTGTCACAGTGACAAAATTTTGCTACCATCAGAGTTGCATGCATAAGCAAGGTTACATGATCCCACCATGTATAGTGACTGAAATCTGAACTTGTCGAAAAATTTTAAAGTAAATCACTCATGCGTAAAATATAAGTCAAAGTGACCTACTTTTTCTTGGCTGCTGATGTACCATCAGGGATACATGCCTATGCAAGGTAACATTATCCTAACATGTACAGTGACTGAGATCTCAACTCGTCCAACAACTTGAATATAAATCATACTAGCCGAAATTACCTAATTTTGCCTGGATGCTGGTCTATTATCAGAGATTGATGCATATGCAAGGTTACATGATCCCAACATGTATAGTGACTGATATCTGAACTTGTCCAAAAACTTGGATGTAAATCAATCAAGCGCAAAAATATAGGTCAAAGTGACCTAATTTTGATTGGATGCTGATCTGCCATCAGAGTTATATGCATATGCAAGGTTACATGATCCTACCATGTATAGTGACTGAGATCTGAACTTGTCTGAAAACTTTAATGTAAATCAATCAAGCGTAAAATATAGGTCAAAATTACCTAATTTTGCCTGGATGCTGACCTACAATCAGAGATGCACGCATGTGCAAGGTTACATGATCTCATGATCCTATCATGTATTAGTGACTGAGATCTAAACTCATACGAAAACTTTAATGTAAATCAATCAAGCGTAAAATATAGGTCAAAGTGACCTAATCATATATAATTTTGCCTGGATGCTGACCTACCATCAGTTTCATGCATGAAAGGTTACACAATCCTACCATGTATAGTGACTGAGATCTGAACTTGTCCGAAAACTTGAATGTTAATCAATCAAGCGTAAAATATAGGTAAGAGAGACCTAATTTTCATGGAGGCTTCGAGATAGCCAAAGATGCACCTGCATACAAAGTTTGATGACCCTACCATGCATAGTTGTAGAGATATATGCCCAAATACTGACAAGGACATAGACGTAGACGAGGATGCCGGAGGTACTCCAATAGTCCCCCTCAACTTCGTTGAGGCAAACTAAAAATGTATTTCTTTGTAACTTATTACTTTTGATCTTTATTGATTTTTAAATTAAATTGAACAACTGAAACTGGCAAGGGTATACATTTCCACTTATTTTTATTTTAGATCCTTAGCCATATGACTGTGTGTATCACTTCCAGAAGAAACTAACATAAATAATTGTTCAATTACATGTATGATCAACTTTGTGCATATATTGAGATCTTCATCGTTTTTGTTGTTACAACTGCTTACAGTTCAACTACTAAGTTTTCTCTCTTACTCATTCCTATTTTTGGCCGCCATCTTGAATCCGAACACTGCATGTTCCAAACGCACCAGCTCATCAGTTGGCACAGTCGGAACATGTTCTGCACAGGTGTTCTGACTAACTCGATTACTCTTCAGAGTGTTCAGAAGCTATAATGAAGCACCATGGTGTACTTTGAAAGGTCTACACTCAACAGGCACATACCTGCTCATCTTTCTTAATCCTAAGACCATGTTCACATTAGAACTGCGATTGATCCAAATTAAGATCGATTCTTTTAAAGCTTGTTTATGTTCACATTTAAAACATATGAATTGATTGCGATCGATCCTAATCAGGTTTTACGTTCTCATTAGAACTGATTGCGATCGATCTCATGCTTATTCAAAGAACTTGAATCGATTGCAATCGATCTTTACTGTTCACACCATAACATACATTTGTAATCGACTCTATTTGAATCGATCTTTTTTAAACCACCTCTTTTAATCGGACCAATATAAGATCGATCGCAATCAATCTTTTTATAGTATGAACAGTTAAAACTGATTGGAATCGATCGCGATCGATTCAAATATTGTAAGTGTGAACGGGGTCTAATACGGGTTTTAACATGCAAGACATGTCTAAGGATAGAATAAATCCTGTAAAAGGGCTTCAAATGAACTTTCCTGCTGTTTTCTTAGAATATTCATCAAATTACAATCATCATAAAATAAACTAATTATAAAGACAGTTTTGTTCAGCTCTCTGAAATTTTCTAATTTGATTCCCTCACTAGGAAAAACCCCCACAAGTAGAAATAATTGGCAGACTTGATTTTAGCACCAGTAGAAAAAACAAGAGCTGTCGCCAAATGGCAACCAGTGATACCCCCACTCAGTGAACCCTGATTGGATATGGCAAGTGCAAGTTTAAGTGTGTGTGGACACAATACAGGTTTTGGACACAATACAAGTATGGACATAATGACATAATCCTAAAAAATAAACAGAAAGTAGTAACCAACTATTCATATAGAGGCTGCATACCAATTTTTAAATAAATCCCTCTTATAGAAGCTGAGAAAACTGAGACAAAAAAAATCATGTTTTTCCTAACTTAGTCCACATTTTGTAAAACAAGAAGTACACGTCAAACAGAACTCAAAATGAGAAGTTCTTTATAACTAATCATATAGAGGCTACATATCAATTTTGAAATCAATCCCTCCTACAGAAGCTGAGAAAACTGCAACGAAAAATTCATGTTTCACTGAGTCCACATTTCGTTAAACAGGAAGTACACATCTGACACAACTCAAAATGAGATATTCTTTACAAATAACCATACTGAGGCTGCATATACCAATTTTGAAATCAATTCCTTTTATAGAAGCTGAGAAATCGCAACAGAAAATTCATATTTCACTCCATTTCGTAACTAAGTCCACATTTCGTTAAACAGGAAGTGTACATCGGACAAGATTCAAAATAAGACGTTCCTTCCAACTAATCATATTGAAGCTGCATACCAATTTTGAAATTAATCCCTTATAGAAGCTGAGGAAACTGCGACGAAAAATTCATGTTTCACTACATTTCGTAACTAAGTCCACATTTCGTTAAACAGGAAGTGCATTTTGGACAAGACTCAAAATAGGACATTCTTTACAACTAATCATATTGAGGCTGCATATCAATTTTATAATCAAGACCTCTTTTAAAAGCTGAGCAATCTGCAACGAAAAATTCATGTTTCACTACATTTCATAACTAAGTCCACATTTTGTTAAACAGGAAGTGCAAATCTGACAACACTAAAAATAGGACATTCCTTAAAACTAATCATATTGAGGCTGCATACCAATTTTAAAATCAATCCCTCTAATAGAAGCTGAGAAAACTGTGACGAAAAAATCATGTTTCACTATATTTCGTTACTAAGTCCACATTTCGTTAAACAGGAAGTGCACATCGGACAAGACTCAAAATAGGACGTCCTTACTACTAATCATATTGAGGCTGCATACCAATTTTCAAATCAATACCTCCACTAAAAGCTAAGAAAATTGTGACAGAAATAAATTTTTGTGCGAATGGACGGACGAATGGACGGACGGACGGACGGACAGACAAGGTGAATGCAGTATACCTCACTCTCCAATGAGTGGGGGTATAATTATGACAAAAGACATTATTATTGTTCCTGTATATTTCACACAGAACCATATTTTTTTCAAAATTATTGTGTATAGACATTTATTCTAATCGGATTTGAATGAAATTTTTATCATTAAATGCAAAAATATTATGAATTTATTATAGTGTAAATTTGACAGATCTTCTGTTCTAAGTTACTTCAAAGATCAATGATGTAAACAAAAAGATTAAAATAATCATTTATGCATGGTCAATTCAAATCAGTGATTCATTTAAAATTATTCCCAAATAATTTAATTCAGAATATTAGACATTTCCTGATTGGTTTAAGAAATTGTGTTTATTTCAAATAAATGTTGGCATAATGTCATAAAGGGAATTAATTCCCAGAAATTAATTTGATTTTAGAGTATATAAACTTGCTATCATCATTTTTTTTTTATTGAGCCATAAATTTAAATCTTCCTTTCCTTCCTCCTGTAATTTCATGTGATGTCTCTAATTAATTTGTCATTCTAATACGACAGCCTTCAATCACTTTCTGTCCAAACCCGTGGTAAAAATAATATTTACTCATGGGTAACGTCATAAACAAATGACGGTGCTTTCGATAACGTCATAGATAGTTTTACAACAGTTTTTGCAACGTCACAAACCATCCAACGGAGTAAAATGGCATTTCATCCATGTGCACTAGGATGAATTCTCCTAATCGAAACCTTGTGAGTGTCCTATTAGAATCAAAATAATTAACAGTAGCCAAATATTTATATTATTTTTACCACGGGCTAGCACTTTATGGTGATATTTTACCCCTCGCTGGTCGCTCGGGTAAAATATTCGCCATAAAGTGCCAGCCCGTGGTAAAAATAATATAAATATATGGCTACTGTTAATTATTTCTTAAATATACCCTTCTTGTTTGTTAAAATTTCAATTTCAATATTCATAATCTGTTACGGGTTGTTTCAAAAGTCAGGAAGGAACCTTTCTACGTATGATGTGAAAGTGAATTTTTCCTTCTGTTGTATTTTATTTTTCTTCCTGTACATATCAAAGAAATACTTTTTGTCCAGTATATAGTTAGGGAAAATGAAATAAATATTTAAAGTACAATATTGACTGAAAGGTTAATACATGTTGAACTCCCACACATAAAAGGAATGGCATTTATACCTCACATTTAAATAAAAAACTGCTCTTATCCTACAGGTTAACTTTTTAAATATGATCAATTGGAATCAATCTCAAAATTTTTTTGTAATTCGTGTTGAAATCAATAAATTACAATATCTATGTTATGAAAACTAACAAGGACCTTAGTTGTTCAATTGGAATCTGGCTTTCAAATATAGTTCATCAGAAGCCTACATTTACTGGTATGTACCTTAAGGAGGGGGCGACCATTCATTTTACCTGAGATTTGTGCATTAGTATGTATAGAAAACTTAAAAAGTCACACCAGGGCTGCTGAAGATTTAAATTACCAGGTTGATAAATTGATTGAAGGTGTTTTAGAAATAGGTAGAAGCAGTTTTTAGAACTGATTGAGGAATAACTATTGAACAATGACCAAAGTCTTAGTAGCTCTAGTATAAGTTAGTCTTAAACTTATCTTCAAATATCTTCCATGTACAAGTTTTGGACTCTCCATTGAGGTTTTCATCCAAAAAAACAATTAAAGGGACTAAAACTTGAGACCAATGTACCAGTTTAATCAACCTTACATATCAGTCTGTTGGGTTTCCTGGTTTTCCTTAATTCACACTGTATTGCTGCACAACTAAAATAGTAAAATATTTCAATTAAATTACGTAAGATATTGATATTTGGTAGAAATCGAAACATCGTCAATAGCTAAATGAAATAAATACAAGATAATTATTATCGGCTTGTAAATTTCATAAAGGTCAAAGCTGATTTTTTTTTTCTGATGGTTAATTCCATGTTATATTGGAAACAAATTTATCATACGAGTATTCTATAGACTACATTACAATCATACGGGTTTCTGATAATAATTAGAAGCATTATAGGGATTCAAATTAATTTTCTGATATTGCTTTCATCAGCGATTCTTGTCCCTCAATACAGATATCATCAGGTACAAGTATTGATATGGAAAAGGTTAATATGGTATGAAATGGATATATTGGAAATAAAACACTGAAGCAACAAATAGAAAGGTGACTACTTCTAAACTCAAAGTTCAACTATAGAGGTTTACTTAATATAAGACCAAGCTGCAAAAGAATACCCCTACACCATAATTTTCTAAACAGTCTTAAGCTGAATTATTTCCAAGATGAATTATTTCCCTTTACATTCATATTACTACGAAAAAGTGAAATATTTAATCAAAATCCAACGAGCTGTTTATGATGACATGGGCTGACAAGGTAAGTTGATGGACAGACAAGGTGATTCCCATGTACCCACTAAACTGTTCGAGGAGGTTATACAAATGGCAATATATATCAGCAGCACAAATGGAACTAATTACCAAAAATACTGTATGTTAGGCAATTCACAAAGATTTCCTTTCTCAAGACCCATTTGGAGGGGATTAAAAAGAATTTGAAGTAATTAATTAAAGTTTGAATTTGTGTCCCATAGTAAAATATGATTACTGTGTGCTTTGTTGATACATTTTGTAACTTTCTATGTGGAATACAGGTATATAGCAGCAACACAAACAGAGACATAGGCAGTCTTCAAATAAAACTGTTCTAATCATTACAATAATTGCTGACTTGTAAAAAAAAATAAATGTTAATATTGTTACAATCAGGGGTCAAATGAAAGAATGTTAGGTATTTTGTATGTGTCTGATTATTTATTTCATATTTGCATAATCAAGACTTTCTACTTTCACTTTCATTCATTGCATTTCACGGACGTAACTGTCTGGATTTTGTTGTATGAATTAACTGTATGAAATTATAAGAATACTTCATCATTTCAGGTATCACCCTATTATTATTATATTGTATAAAGAGATGGGATATTTGTACAGGAATATTCCAAAAAGGGATGATGCTTGGGTTATTTAATTTTTGGTCTGAAATATTTTCAATTTGATTCTTTTTTTTAGCTATACTGCTTTTTTCTTAATCTTATTGAGAAAATAAAATTATACTACTTCTATATAAAACATGAAACAAATAGTTACAACAAAGCATTTTAGTTATTTGCAAATCATTTTTCCCTTTTGTAACTAAATTGTATTGTCCTCATCTTAAGATATAACAAGTGTAGACACAGAAATGTCTCGCCTGTATTTACATATCTTTAACAAAATAATTAGTCATGGCTACATGACTGGTGTCAGACTGGCATGTGCACACCTAGATGTAACAATAGACCAAATAAGATGCCTGTAAGTGTTCTAATTACAAAGAAATTATCAAAGTCAATGAACCATCAAATTAAAGGTCAAGGCTACATGACAGGTGTAAGACTGGCATGTGCCTACCTAAATGTAGCATTAGACAAAATATGATGCCTGCAAGCGTACTAGTTACAGAGAAATGATCAAAGTCAATCAACCATGAAATTGAGGTCAAGGCTACAAGACAAGTGTCAGACTGGCATGTGCCTACCTAGATGTAGCATTGGACAAAATATCATGCCTGTAAGTGTTCTAATTACAGAGAACTGATCAAAGTCAATGGACCCTGAAATTGAGGTCAAGGCTACATGTCAGGTGTCAGACTGGCATGCACCCACCTGGATGTAGCAATAGACCAAATATGATGACTCTAGGTACATTTTTGTATCATAGCTACAGAGAAATTATTACAGTAAAGAAACGTTCAAAGTCAATGAACCATGAAAATGAGGTCAAGGTTACATGACAGGTGTCAGACTGGCATCCATCCATCAAGATGTAGCAATAAATCAAATATGATGAATCTAGGTGCTCTGGTTACATGTACATAGAAATAAGTATTCAATTAGAAAAGGTCATCTGAAACATGTGATGCTGGAAAGCGTACACCATAAGCTACCTGTGGACAAAAGATGTTGCATATATAAGTAATATACTTTAAAATTAATTAAGGTTTTAAGGAAGTTTAAAATGATGCTGTTGCCACCGCCAGAGAGTAATACATGTACCTATGTCTCGCTTTCAGTGACTTACATCACAGGCGAGACAAAAAGGTCATGAGTCACCTGAAGTTTGATAGCGAATGAAATACTGTGAATGCACTATTATTCGTGGGGAGCCAATTTTCGTGGACGTCGTGGTTGACTCTAACCACGAAATTAAAAACCCAACAAAATACAAAATTCCCATATCCTTTCAATGGCGAAAGTCTGAAACCACGAACTTAGGAACCCAGGAATGTATGAATTTTAGCAAAACCACGAAAATTGGAACCCACGAAAATAAATGCATCCACAGTATACATTTGTAGCTGCAGATGCTCACACTGTTTGCCTTGTGGAGATATAATAGGAAACAATAATGACCACCCCTAAGTAAGCTGGGTAATATATATGAAAATATCAAACACCGTACCTAAACGGTACTATGAGCTGGGTCAAAACATTATCCAATGTTACTTAAAATAGAAATTTGTGTTTACATTTTTTCTCAAACAGCTTAAACATTATTCAACCAGACTATATGCGACCTTTTCTTACCTAAACCGTTCATCCAGAACTCAACTTACAAAAAAATGTACTATGGGTGATGACAATTCAAATGACTATGATATATAAAATTCAATTCTATCTCAATAATAACTTGATATAAATGTTACTAAATACTGTACATAAATACCTAAGTATGCTGTACAATTGTTTAAAGGAGTAACCTCTGATCAGCAGCATTAGAATGAAATATTATGGAAAGCCTTACACCAAAAGTAGTCAGAAAGAATTACTTATTACTATAACTATTGAAAAAGGACATATTACCAATATTCATATGTGTTTTAATCCTGATTAAATACATTTGTAAAAGAAAGTGTCTGGTACACCTTTTAAATCATCAATCAGCTCGCTCATAATGACAAAGTTTTAACAGAACAGTTGAGTTTTATCAATTCTTCTGGAAAAATTTGGGTCCTTTTCTGTTTTGCTCTTTACATTATGGTTATAAATTGGGACATTTATCAGTATTTCAATATCCAAGTGTAATAACATGTATACCAAAGGAAGGTGAAGATAAATGTTTTATGAGCAATTGGAGGCCTATAAGTCTTCTAAACAATGATTTAAAAAATTGCATCATCAGCATTAGCAAATAGGTTAAAGTTAGTAATTCCATATACATGTATAATAAGTGACACTCAAAAAGGCTTCATGAAAGACAGATTCATTGGAGAAAATACATGTTTACTCTTTGATTTAATGCATTACCTAGAAGAAAAAAATAAATCAGCATTGTTACTCTTAGTAGGCTTTGAAAAGGCATTTGATTCTATTGAATGAGATTTTCTTACAAATGCTTTGAAGAGTTTTAATTTTGGTCAGTCTATTTGTAAATGGTTTGAAGTCCTGTACTCAGAAGCAAAAAGTTGTGTTATAAATAATTGAAATATGTCCAAATATTTTAGTATTAGTTGAGGTTGCTAACAAGGGGATACTTTATTTCCATATTTGTTTATCATTGGAATGGAATTATTATCTATGAAGTTGAAAGCTAATCCTAATGTTAAAGGTTTTGACATTAATGGAACAGAAGCCCTAATTAGTCAATATGCTGATGATTCTTTTTTAATGTTGGACAGCACCGAATTTTCATTGGAAGAAGCAATGAAATGTTTTCTTTTTATGAATCTTCAGGGTTGAAAATCAATAAATCAAAAACAAGAGCAGTTTGGGTCGGAAGCAAAAATATTCTGATCATATTTTATGTCAAAATCTAGATTTAAACTGGTCACACTATAACTTTAAAGTTCTTGGACTTTTCTGTTGACTTATTGACAAATATTGTAAAAGAAAATTATAAAGATGTAACAAAAGTTTTAAAAAGTTTGGAACATAGGAACTTACTTTGATTGGTAAAATTACAGTTGTAAAAACATTAGCAATTCCAAAACTTGTTCACCTCTTTACCTCATTACCAAACTTGCACGAAAATAGATTAAATGAATTGAATGCAATGTTTTATAAATTTAAATGGAGTGGAAAACAGATAGAATTAAGAGAAATACATTGGTGGGAGATTTTGATAAGGGTGGACTTAATATGGTTCATTTACCATGTTTATCCTCATTGATTTTCTACTTAAAACTTTGTTGATTTAGAAGATATGTTAGTTATCTTGCAAGTCCTTGGCAGAAGATCTTGTTAGAAAATTTATATGAACATGGAGGTGAAAGAGTTTTGAATTTCAAAAAGAAAAAATTAATGAAGTAGCTATAGCCCTTAAGTTATCAAATCCTTTTTGGAGAGATGTGTTTCTTAGTTCATCAATGTCAAAACTGGTCACTAAAATGAATTTAAAAGATAAATTGTCTTTAGATATTATGAATTTTATTCCTTGTGAAGAATTTTCATTTTATATTAGATGGAAGAACCATGGTGTACAATATCTGTATGATTTTATCATTTATCATATTTTAATGGCTAGGAATTTTTAGGAATATTATAGCTTATTATCAAGAATACCAAAGTCATCTAAAGAGTATATCAGAATCAACATGGGTAGCATTATTTTTTGAAATTTTGAAGCAGGGGACTCTTTTTTTGAAATCTTTACTGGAGGTAAAGAAACCTAAGTTTGTTTATAAAGATCTTAGAGATAACGTGTTTTATGCACCTGCCGAAAAATTTGAAAAATGGGAAGAAAGTTTTCAATGTGAAATTGCTAATTGGTCTAAATATTTTATTTTTATGAAAAACAAGAGCTGTCGTCGAATGGCAGCCAAAGATACCCCCGCTCATTGAACCCTGAATCGATATGGTAAGTGCAAAATCGAGTTGATGTGGACACAATACAGGTGTGGACACAGTACAAGTGTGGACACAATACAAGTATGGACACAATGATATAATCTTCAAGAAAAAACTTTTTCCCAAGGGTTCCAATGAAAACACTCTGTCTAAATCAGACAAATATAAAATTCGCCTTTTTTCAGCCTATTTGACATTTTACATATCTACATATAGTGTTCTTCCTTCGTCTAAAGTTTCATCAAAATCCTTCAAGTGGATTAAGAGGAGTTGTGCGTACGAGGTAACCCATACATATGGAATCAATGAAAACTCAAAGTCGAATTATCTCCCCTTCCCAGTTTCTGACAATAATTATATTCCTTCATGCACATCTCCATATAGTGTCCTTCCTTTGTGTAAAGTTTCATCAAAATCCTTCAAGTGGTTTAAGAGGAGTTGCGCTTACGAGAAGTGTGGACAGACGGACGGACAGACAGACAGACAGACAGGGTGATTCCTATATACCCCCCAAACTTTGTTTGCGGGGGTATTAGCAAACAAACGTACCTTATTACTACATTTCAGTATAAAATACTACACAGAATTCTTCCTACAAATAAATTTCTATTCTATATAAAATTCATCTGAAGGACACAAACATGACAAAGTTTTGTACTTTCTGTAGAACAGAAGTAGAGACTACTGAACATTTTTTTTTTGTATTGTGAATTGGTAAAAGGTTTTTAGGATATTGTTTCACAACATTTTAAAAATTTCTACACGAATTTTGAATTGGAAAAAAAGGCATAATTTTAGGTTATATTTCTGAGACATCTTTTTTAAATTATTTGATTATAGTTGCTAATAAAGGGCTACGCCGAGCGCAGCATGATACGACCGCAGCATGTCTACCACTGAAATTTGAACAAGTGTAAACTAAAATGAATGTGGACACAGTAATTTGCTGGACACAATAAGGACATTGACACATAAATTAACTGGACACAAACTAGTGAAAATAAAAATTAGCTTTTTTAATCCCTTATTACTAGGATATTGTAAGAGCTAAGAAATTCTGTGGACTACCATCAAGAGAAATCCAAAGAAAAAACTCATGTTGAAATCCAATGAAAAATAAAGATTTCATATAATTTGAAATATTGCAATTTGGCCCCTTTGACCCATTATAGCTTGGAAACCAAAGAGCAATGCAAAATATACTTCCATATCACTGAAAGCTTACAATGAGAACAATCTAAAGATAAAAATCCCATCAAAATCTAATGAAAAATAAAGACTTCACATATTTCTAATAATTGGAATTTTGACCCCTTTGTTCCTTATAGCTTGGAAACTGTAAGAGCTACATCAAATCCCTTAACATACGACTGAAAGCTTACATCGAGAACTCCAAAGAAAAAATCCCAGCAAAATCTGAAGTAAAATAAAGATTTTACATATTTCTAAAAATTGTAATTTCAACCCTTTTGATCCCTAAAAGATTGGAAACGGTAAGAGCTACACCAAATCCGTTGACACACCACTGAAAGCCTAAAATGTGAGGAATCTAAAGAAAAAAATCCCATTGAAATAGGATGAAAAATAAAAATTTTAGGTAATCTGCATGTTTATATATCATCAAGCGATTGCAATTTTTGCCCCGTTGGGTCCCTCATAGCTTGGAAAAGAAACAAGCTATCAAAAATCTAATGGTGCAGCGCTATGTTAATTTTTCATAAGGAATCCACTGCAAAAAACTGCATCAAAATCAGACTAAAAATTAAAAAAAATAAAATTTTTGAAATTCGCCCCTTTTGGGCCCCATTTATCTTGTGAACGGTACATGCCACGTGAAATCCGTTGGCATTTTATTTATTGGAAATTTCCTCAGGAGGACAATGAAAGAAACCCCATCAAAATCCAATGAATAATAAAGATTGTACAGTCAAATATGTGAAAACATCAAATTTAACCCTTTTAGGCAATTTTTTTAAAGACAGGTGGGGCCACAATAACCAAAACTAAGCCAAGTCTTCCTTTTGTGCCAAGGAACATTGTGTGAATAAGGATTGGTCAACTGAAACTAAAGTTATTGACAAAAAACACTAGATGTTGTCGGAAACGACAGCTATCCCCGCACACCCTGTTTGACACAGAAAACAGTTGTTATACACCCTTGGCATATTTTTTTCATTATTTTTTAAATCTACCTATTGATAGTCATTATTGTTACTAAAAGAATTCTAGGATATATGGTTGCTAATGAAAATGTTCGTCCTAAACTACACAAACATTTTAAGTATGGTTGCTAGGTAGAATTCCAAAAAATAAGTGGTCTTTGAGACTTTCAGGAAATTTACCAAAATTGGAATTAAATATTTTTGAAATCCAATTGATGAAAATGTTCGTCCTAAACTACAAAAACATTTTAAATACGGTTGTTAGGTAGAATTCCAAAAAATAAGTGGTCTTTGAGACTTTCAGGAAATTTACCAAAATTGAAACCGCCTTTCAGAATCCTAATTTATCAGAATTTTGTTTTTTACCAAACACTTGTCAGAATATAAGATTATATGCCAAAATTTAAAAAAAATATGTGTCTTTGACATTTTCAGAAAATTTACCAAAGTTGGAACCGGAACCAAAATTCCAAAAGCTAACAGCAAATCTATAGACTACATGCAACAATTCTGCATAAAGATTTGATCCCTAAATCCAACAAGTGTGGACCCAAATTGATGTCTTGCCCATCCCTTCATGGTCGCAACATTGATGTGAATTCTCAAACTGACTAAATCAGAAAACTAAACATATTCCCTAGACTGTGAAATTAAGGTAAGTGACAAAAGCAATAGAGCAGACCGTCATGAATCGCCAAAAACGAAAATATCAGTGACCACTGGTAGATACTGAAAAACCAAACATGTTCATTAGACCGTGAAAATGAGGTCAAGGGCTAAAGTCAAACAGCGGGCTGTCATGTTCCAATTAAGACAAACCCAAATACCAAATATTATTGACCTTACATTAATACTTACTGGGAAACTTAACATGATCACTGAACCGTGAAATTGAGGTCACAAACAAAAGCAATATAGCAGAATGTCATGTACTACTCAAGACCAACCTATATACCAAATATCATTGACCTACCACTTATAGTTACTGAGAAAATGACCTAATCACAAAAACTTAACATGCTCACTAGACTGTGTCATTGAGGTCAAGGACAAAAGCCATATGACAGACTGTCATGTACTACCTAAGACCAACCTCCATATATATACCATATATCATTGGCCTACCACTTATTGTTACTGAGAAACTAAACTAAGTACAAAAACTCAATACAGTAGTCCCCCTCTTATAAGGCCACCTTATTTGCAGCATAAAGTTGGCCTTATAAGAGGGGTGGCCTTTGGTGAGGGGATTGAAATTTTGTGGGAACATTTTTATAGAGATGCATGATCAAGCTAGGTAGTCCACCACAATGTACATTGTATGTAAGGCAAGCCTAAATTATGTTAAAATTTTAGTTTAATATGTTTCACAGGAGTGAAATTATTCTTCATTGGTACATATAGAATTGCATTATACATATATTCCTTGTCAGACAATGTCCATGATTTATTCTTTGTTATCTATATTTTATTTATTTTATTTTATTAATTATTATAAGTAAATGTAAAATCATCTACACATTTTATGTATTTGTAAATTGGTTATTATAACATTATCAGTATTTTCAAATTTATCTAAATGCTAATTAAAATCACATACTGCACTTTTATTTACAGAGCCCTTAATTATTCTGTTTATTCATTGTTTTTTGTTTATCTGTGCTTGCAAATATATCATGAAGTTGATTAATTCTTTAAAATTAAAATGATTCACACAAAGCCATTAAATTATATGATGAGTTTCCTTTGTTAATTCCCTTAATTGAGTGACAGGTAACCTGTAATGTGCTTGTAATGTTAATTAACATTTAATTGTTAAAACAACACACAAGCTGAGATGAGTAGATAATCTGTTTGGATTATCTCCCTTACACTATTATCTCCCTTACCGGAAGCACTTCCTGTTCAATTGTTTACATGATTTGGCCTTTGAAAAGGGGGAATTTGGACCATTTAGGGACAGAATATGTGGCCGCTGGTCGCGTCAGAGGGGTGGCCGTCGGCGAGGGGTCAATTTGCACTGAAATCAGTTAATGCATGAGGTTTCTGGCCTTAAGGGGTGGCCTTTGGTGAGGGGGGCCTCTCAAGAGGGGGACTACTGTATGTTCATTGGACCATGAAATTGAGGTCACAGACAAAAACCATATAGCAGACTGTCATGTACTACCCAAGACCAACCTATATTCCAAATATCATTGGCCTACTACTTATAGTTACTGAGAAAATGACCTAATCACCAAAACTTAACATGCTCACTAGACCATGCAATTGAGGTCAAGGACAAAAGCCATATGACAGACTGTCATGTACTATCTAAGACCAACCTATATACCAAATATCATTGACCTAACACTTATAGTTACTGAGAAACTAAACTAAGCAGAAAAACTTCACAAGTTCAATGGACCATGAAATTGAGGTCACAGACAAAAGCCATATACAAAATGTAGCAGACTGTCACATACTACTCAAGACCAACCTATATACCAAATATCATTGACCTACCACTTATAGTTACGGAGAAAATGACCTAATCACAAAAACTTAACATGCTCACTAGACTGTGAAATTTAGGTCAAGGACAAAAGCCATATGACAGACTGTCATGTACTACCTTAGACCAACCTACATACTTAATATCATTGACCTACCACTAATAGTTACTGAGAAACTAAACTAAGCACAAAAACTTAACATGTTCATTGGACCGTGAAATTGAGGTCACAGACAAAAGCCATATAGCAGACTGTCATGTACTACTCAAGACCAACCTATATACCAAATATCATTGGCCTACTGCTTATACATGTAGATACTGAGAAAATGACCTAATCACAAAAACTTAACATGATAGTTTACGCTGCCGCCGCCGCCGTCATACTTTGTACGCATATGTCTCGCTTACAGCGCCTTTCGTCACGGGCGAGACAAAAATGTAGGAGGAGTTTGCGTCACATGCCACATGTGTCTAATCCACATCTTTGGGTCTTTGCTAAAATTGACATCATGGGGCCTCTTGTTTGCACCAAGACCAATATCAAAAATCCGAAAGCTTATTGCGCATCTATAGACTAAATGCAACAATTCTATAACAAAATTAAATCCCTAAATCCATAAATATAGGAGGAGTTTGTGTCACATGCCACATGTGTAAAAATTGACATCATGGGGCCTCTTGTTTGCACCAAGAACAATATCGAAAATCCGAAAGCTTATTGCGCATCTGCAGACTATATGCACCTATTCTACAACAAAATTAAATCCCTAAATCCAAAAATGTAGGAGGAATTTGAGTCACAAGAAAAGTGTGACGGACGGACGGACGTACGGACAGTATAACATTATCCCCAAACTTTCTACGAAAGTGCGGGGATAAAAAGTGTCTATAGACAACGACAGCACCATTACAATACCATTATACGACCGCAAACATTTTTTGCGGTCGTATAAAAATTACATTTACCATTGCAAATTAGGAGAAAAATTTCCTAACATAATTGAATTATTTGTATCATTAAGATCAATGTATTGCAAAGGAGAAAAATAAAATGTTTAATTTTCAAATGAGGTGGATGCCTCTTACACAGATATTTCCTTAATTCTATATAAAGAAACTCAGTCTACATGTTTAAATTTCATTGTGTTAGCAAGTGATCTTATATTCTTTTGTAAATGAACAGACATGAGAGAAAGATCTAAGAGAGTGAGATATAATAGAGAAAGGGTATATATGTTATCAATATGTTTAATTCTTAAATAAAATATATAGTCATATAATTTTCAATATACTATGTACAGTATATATAATGTACACCCCAAAGCACCCTTATCAGGTGGTGAATATTGGGGATTTTGTAAAAGCCTGACTATGAAAAACAATTTTTTTTTTTTTAAAGTTTTAACGGAACTTCACCAGATTTCAGTCGAACTTCCCCACCGGTCCAACTTTGACCAGTCGAATTTTCCACCAAAAATATACATTTTATGGACAAGAGTTATCTCCCTTTGGTGGTCACTATATAATTTTTTTAATTGAATGTAAAGAGTTTTTCAAAATCATCCCTGGTGATCTACATATAAATCATCCACAATATCTCTTTCAATATTTTAATAATAAAATTTTGGGTAGTAGCTTTTGAATTAGGGGTGTTTTCACACTTTCCATTTAGGTATTTTCGGTGTTTAATTTGGCGTTTTTTGTTTATGCAGGTATTTTTGGTGATTTTGAAGTATCATTTACCACTGAAAAAGGGAAAACTGTGAGTCAAGTTGCTCCTAAGACAAGTCATCCACTCTAAATTTCAGACAAGTTCCCTATCTAAGAAGACTAGTCACCAACTCATAGGAGATAAGTCACCGAACCTTTGAAAGCAACGAAAATAATTATCACTCACTTTTTGAGTACATGTTATTGTGTAGTATTATAAGAAACAAGTCTGAAAAACAAAACTAAACTAAGAATTCCTAATGGATATCTCGTAGCTGGACATGAATGACTGCCTAGCGACTGAAAGTCTGTAAAACTACAAAGGGCATTTGTGTATTCATAACTAAAAGGAAATTCTAACATGACTCTCATTAATCATCAACCAGTATAATAATCGATAACCACATACTTGGCACATGCGCAAATTGTATTTGTAAGAGTAAAAGGGATGCAAAACAACCATGTTTTGAATTTTGTTTTTCTCACCCTACCTGTAGTGCTTTCTATGTAACCAAAACCCGGGTGAGATTTTTCTGTCTCACCCGTGGGTGAGACAAGCTACACGCACATTTTCCCGCCAAATTATGGTGATCATCGTTCTATATGAATTTAAGTTTGTCGGATATTCGAACATAATTAAAGTCATAATATTGCTAAACTGATGTGTTTTGTGCTGATAATGTTTCAGTCTGTAGTGTGATTTTACGAAAAGCAAACAGCTAAAATTGCCTTTTAAAAATCCTGCGCTCAAATGTTATGACGTTGCAAAGAAAGGGACGTAACTCCCGAATGTAAATAAACGACATGAAGGTGAACTTAAGAAATGACAGCGTAAAAATACAATAAACAAAACTGGGAGGACAAGACTAGAAAATGATTGTGTAATGTGTTATGATTTGAACTATTTGAATGTAACAGTATCGGGTTATTACACCTGGTCACGAATGACGTTATGTCCAATGTCAACAGGTCATTCATCGGTTGGTAGGGTGAGAAAAAGAATCAAACACGGGTTGGTGTGCAAGACAAAGAAATCTCAGACACCCGCGGGAAAGATTAGGCAGTCTCTGACTCGGCAAAGCCTCGTCAGAGACATCCTAAATCTTTCCCTTGGGTGTCTGAGATTTCCTTGTCTCGCACATCCACCCGTGTAAGATTCTTATAGTCTTAGTTTGTGAAAGATATGAATATTAAGAGCATTTTTTTTTAACTTAATCATGCCATTCAGTATTACAAACCTGCATTGTTGTGCATTGATTTAGATTTGGAACTTGCATATGTTTGAAAACATCAGAGTGTGTATTGTGACGTCATAGACACAGGCAGTAATGGAAACGTGAAATCTATCTTCTCTTAGGTCGATTTAGAATGGAAAATTCCATTTTCTGTCAAATTAGAATAGAAATAATTGATTCATGGCAGGTACATTGTGTATATGGTTATTGTAATTTAACCATGGGGTGGACACGGTGCTTTTATATTTGTAAATTTAACCCCTCCCTAACACTCTGAGTTAAATTCGAATATAAAGGCCCATCCCATGATTAAATGACAATAACCATATACCTGCAATGAATTTTTTCTTAAATAATCTATATTTTCTCATGGATGAAAAGGGACATCACATACTGTCTTTGGGTTGACACTAGAAGATACCTATTAAGGGAAACAGGCTACATAATTAGCTATCAAAATATTCTGTTTGATAATTTAATTGTTTTACAATTCACAAAATACTTAAATAAACTTGCTTAACCATATAGGTCAAGTACATGTATCTTGCAAATTAACTAACAAATATTAGACAGTTTGTGATGAATGATTAGACCTTTTTTGTGTTATAAATGTCAACTTGTTTTTAAATTTTATGTGCAAATATCAAATTGCTTAATAACATGTTTTTGTCTCTGTGATTTTGTCTGTCATTTTCTAATTTGCAAATTGAAAAATAATAAAATAATAAAATAAAAATACAAAAATGTATAAGCTTTAATAAAAAACCACCAAATACTTGGATTGCGCATTTGCGGGATCGCTCATTATTTTAGCCGAATGAGGAGGAATCTGGTACAAAACTGGTTCCAAGACGCTGATAGATGAAGACAGTAATTTCTTCATTTTCATTCAAGTTTCGTTTTTTGTGGGTTGAAAATGTTCCTCATGGATTTCTTTGTTAGTTGAAAACCCATATGTTAAATAACAACGTAAGATTTGTTGGTAGAAAATATCTGTCTCTTGCTCTAATGCTGGATGACGTCAGTTTTCCTCCTGATGACCCCAGATGACTTCATCTAAATGACGAGCCAAATCCAGACTGGAAACGATGCGCAACCCATGTATAGATTCACTTTCTGGCATACTATGAATAAAATTTTCTTAATTTTTTTTCAGTAGGCGACTAGTCTGAGATAGTGGGCGAGTTCTCTTGTATAGGCTGTATAGTGGGCGACTTGACCTGATAATGAGGTAGCAGGACGTTTCGGCCATAGTGTAATCTCGGACTTGGTCGTTTCGGACTTGGACGTTTCGGCCACCATATGCTTATATTACATAAATACATCTTACACGCATGTGTCAAACTGATCATAATGTAATTTTGCAGCTAGCTGTTATTTAATTAGATAATATAACGTCTTTTATTTTGCGACATTGGGTTTTCCATCCTAGCTTGGAAAGGTTGACAAGTCTTTAAAATAACTGTATATACTTGCTGAGTATACCTTCATTCACTCCATTAAAATCATCAACATAAATGAGTGCACATTGTATTTATTTGATTAAAACACATGACAGACAGTTTTTGTCTGGAATAACTATAAATATGTGTCATTGTTGATGTACATAAATCTCGATGTGCTATAACCAAACGTTCTCTTTTACAAGTATCTTATTACATTCAATCAGATCCAAACTAACGTCGAACTCGAACTCCGTTCACAAAAAATAATAGGCTATTTTTTATATCATTCATAAAGGTGTTACGGATTTGTAAAACTTTCTAGCACATACTCATGACAGGGCCGAAACATCCAAGTCCGAAATTACACTTGGCCGAAATTTCATATGGCCGAAGTGTTTATGGCCGAAACGTCTCGAAATCGATAGTGATACCCTAGCTAGTACCACGCCCAACATATCACTTGGAAAAATATGCCAAATCAAAAATTGAAATAATAACAAGCATTTATTATCTGGTGGTTGCTTGGAGAAATATTCATAACAAATCAACCCTGTTATTTCGACAATCTTTCTGGCATATTCCTCTTTCATTTTGTGTACTTTCATGGCATGAGACTGAGTAGTGAGTAGTCACCTCTGCTTTTGATCTAGTGGTATCTTTTACAGATAAAATTGCAGCCCAATAGAGGTTAATAAGACTGTTTCAAGCGACTAAGAAGTCTTGAAAGCGGTTTTTACAATACATTATTTACAGTAAATATATTTGTTTACCTGTCAGAATGAAAAATAGGTCGAGTCGCTTGCGATATTGCAAAAAATAAATTATGTCAGGACAATCCCGATAATGAATTAGAGAAAGGCATTTTAAATTAAAGATTACAGCCTTGACATTTTGATATGAATACTTTATATAATTATATTATTTTGGACTTAATACATTTATCATATAGGATAAATTATCACTGCGTCCTCTTTACAATGTGCTACTTTCGAAAATTTCCCGTATATCATGTTGAGCTTATCGCGACATCAGCTGGTCACGTGACCAAATAGGTCACCACTACATTGTCGTTTATCGTAAAAGGAAAATGCACAGTACTGTACAATAAATCTAAGATATCTTTTTTCTTGAATTCGTTTTTAAAAATGTTCCAATCGAATATTGTTCTTTATTAAATTATCTTTCTAAAGATATAAATTGTTTTAGAATCGGAAAATGTTTGGTTACTTCAAAATTTATTTGAAAATTCGCTATGTAAAATGTAAATTGTCCCGTTAGTTTCTTTGTAAATACAGTAAATTTCGTGTTGGGTGGTGTAGGAAATTGCATTATATTTTGAAAATACAATTACCTTTTAAAAATGTTCCAATCAAATTGGAAAGTTAAGAAAATTATCTACAAGAAGATATAATTTTTATAATTTAAAGAGGTGATTCTTTTACTTCAAAATTGATTTGAAAATTGCCAAAATTTCAAAAATTGACGATGACCGGAAGTATACTATCATTGTTTACATTAGCCAGTGATCTTATTTTAAATATATATCGTTTCATTTCAAGTTTTCCTATTAACCTCAAGTCAGAAATTATAATGCAATATCTATTCACAGACTTTTTTTTGCATTCAGTTTTATTTTTTTAGGGGGGTGAATTATAAGAAAACTGTATGAAGTAAAGGCTGGTCTGTATTTAATTCAGAAAAAAAATCAAAATAAGTGCATAAAACTTTGCATCCACTTGGTCAGCAAGCCTTTGATTTTCTTGAAGTGCTATATTCAAAGTTTGTTTCTGCACAAAATTAAAACAAATCAAAGTGACTCGATTTGGGACCATACAATATATAACAGTCACTTTATGACCTTATTGATTTGCCACATCATCAGTGATGTTTTATGACCTTGTTAATTTGACACACACCCGTATTGTTGATTGCCCCAATAAACAATTTTACCTGTAAACACGTGTGGTACTTGTGGCTTAATTAGTCAATGAATGACCATATTTTTGCAAGTGTTTTGGTGTTTACAAATTTATGTGTTGTGTAGTCAACAACTATATAACTTTTGATGTTTACTTTAGGGATGTTTTTAAAAAGTCTTGTGATAATTATAAGGTTCCTTTTTAACAGGTATTTATTTCATAAATTATATATTTATTTGGAAAAAAAGTTTAAAAATATAAAGATGACTTTATAAACCATTATAAGCACGTATCGTTTACTCCTTTAATACTACACAGGTACCAGTACAAATACCTTTAACCAGTTTATACTTGATTGACAGAGTTACATTTCCTGATAAAGTCGGTAATAGCTTGGTATGGAATGTTTGTCACATTGGCTTTTTGTGATGACATTTTTCAGGGATGGGGGCAATTACATTGGAAAGTAATTAATTAAATTACACTTACTTTCCAAAATTGCTCAATTAAATTACAATTAAAATTACAAGGATTTTGTAATGTAATCAATTAAATTACAATCACTTTGCAAATGTAGCAGAGACATATAATTACAGAGATTGGCAACTCTACTATCACCCCATATTAATCACAACAAACATGGTACGGCCACATCAGAACTACTTAAACTACTTTTAATTTAGTCGACATATTACCAAACCGAACAGAAAATTGTTTTCCTTAATTATTTTATGGTATAGTTTAGAAAATTTGATTTAAAAATATTCATTAACAAAAAGGATATTGGCAAATAAAGCGGAGACTTCATGTGGAAATCTGACGACGAACATCGTGATGTGCCTTGTTTACTTTTGAAACTCCTCTTTTATTTCCATGATTACAACTTCCTAGTAATAAAAACTGGAAAGTATTTTACTTTGTTGGTGAAGTTTAGATAGTTTTATTATGATATTTTCATATATTATCGAGATATCTGTGATTTATTTTTGTGAAGTGGAAGTTTTATCGAAGTCTCGATGGCGACCCGATTTCCCGAGAATTCGTCATGTTGCCAATCTCTTTAATTATATGTCTCTGAATGTAGTTAATAAAATTATAAATTACATTTGAAGCCAACATTTTGTTTTATTTATTTTCAAGAGTTATTTATCATGCTAACAAATGAAAATTGCTCTAACAGCCATGAATGAAAGCATTACACACCTATTATTGCAAAATTGATGTAAACAACCAAAAAAGTTGACTGATGTGATTACTGACAAACTTTATCAACATCAAATGTTCAAATGAATTGTCCTCTAGCCTAAACATATAAGACCCAAACGTTTATCGATTCTTTCTGCTGCTGGGTGATTATTAACTGACTGGCAAGTTAATTCAGTAATATTTTGAGTTATTTCAAATTCCCTCAAATTGCATGCAGCAGACACGTGTCTAACTTTCATATATATCTGTTACTGTGTGTGTGTGTGTGTGTGTGTAAAATATTTATGAAAGCTCAATAGATAGTTTAAATACATCAACAGAACACTCACTTAATTGGAAAATTTACATGTATTTAAAAGGCTGATTTTAATGCATAACGGCACTAATTAGACACTAATTAAGTCTTGTTAATCACTGACACAAAAGTAAATATGACAAACAACTGGTTAGAAGCCACATTGCTGTAGGCATTTATAATAAAATAAGTAGGGTGCGTATAAATTCAGCGACAGTATCATTTCAGCGACTATCGTTTCAGCGACATTTTTTTTTAGTAAATCCGTATATCATTTCAGCGATGTCTTTTATACGTATCATATGTAAATTCTGCGACATCCAGTTAAAAAAAATACTCAAAAAATAAACTATAATTGGGAAAGATATAACTAGTACTATCCGGTTGATTTTTTTTCTGAAAATGTTGATTTGTATCTTA
>MJUU01004612.1:0-51873 GCA_002080025.1 Modiolus philippinarum | reverse complement strand
TATATATAAAACCTAAAACAAAGCAACAACACCAATACTACCGTTGTGCTAGATCCAATCGGATACATACAATGTGACCTGATTATAAACTTCAAAATGAACTGTTTAAATAATTGCACAAGTTGAGATGTTAACAATTGTTCACATAACCAATATAGAAAATATGTCCATCCAAAAAAAAAAAATGCAGCACAAACTATGAAATTAGCACATAAGATAGTCCATCTTCTACTGAATAATGTCATATAAACAGAATCTCATATCTCTCAGTAATACTTTCAAAATCTACCTTAAACTATAGAGCTGACTTTCAGCACATGTCGGCGGCCATCTTGATCTACAAGAACAAATTTAGCTTCACCTTTGACTTCACCTTTCCAATAGTAAACTTCCTCTTTCTTTGTGGCAACATCCCAACAGCGCCGGCATATGGAGTTTACATCTCCCAGCTCATTCGCTATTCAAGAGCCTGTTTTCGATACAGTGACTTCCTTGATAGACGGTTGCTCACAAATAGGCTACTTCAACAAGGCTATGTTACCCAAAACTTGAAGTCATCCCTCCAGAAGTTTTACGGTCGACATCACCATCTTGTGGACCGCTATGGGATATCTGTTTCCCACATGACAACAGATCTTCCCCTTTAAAGCTTAATTGTTGTTTCCTCTACCGAATTTGACTTTACTACCGGATTTGACATGTTCAACACGGCGGGTGTCTTATAAGAAGCGGGAGATGCTCACTCTACCGGTGCACCTGGGTTTTTTATTGGGTCCGTGTTGTTCATCTTTGTGTGTGAGTGTCTTCATTTTTCTGTTCTGTGCCGTACCCATGATATGTCTCTGTTTTTTTCCGCCTTTTTGTTTCTGGTGTTGCCATTGTCCTTGGATTGTTCGCTTTTGGATTGACGGTTCGGTTCTCACTTTCTTTAGCTCTTGTTAATTTTTCAATAAGACACAACAATATTTTACTATATAAATAACAACATACATCATTCATATTATATAGAGCTGCTTGCAACACTATTATCTATATGTATTTACCTGTTGCAACCTTATCCTTCTTCTATCTATTTCCTACCCATCTTATATTCATCGTGTACTATGTTACAACTCTAGATTTCCTACGAGGAGGAATGACTAGGTTACCGAAAGCTCTATTTTTATATATCCTAGGTGGCCTAGTGATCTAGGGCGCTGGACATAGTGCAGGCGGTGTTACCATAGATGACAACAAAGCAGGGCTTCAAATCACTCTAAAAAATCTTTTACTTAGTAATTGTTTGATACTCATTTTAAGTAAATTACTTAGTAATTAATTACTAGTGATTACTTAGGCATGATTGCTTTTTACTTATTTTATAAGTGTTTTACTAACCTATTACTTAAATCATTTGAATTACTTATTTTGTCAAATGCTTTACTAAATGATATTTGTTTTGAGTAAAAACAATCTTTTTGAGTATTAACTGTTCAATATTAATTACTTAATTTAAGAAAAAATATTGGCATTGTCTATATATACTGACTTTACCACAAGTTTTCACACCGTGTGTTATTGAAGCGAAAATAAAGGCATAAAGGGCCAACCCAGGGTAAATTCAGTATATATTCAGTCTTCCGTGAATTATTTCTTTGACACTTCAATGGCACTATAGAGAGATGAAATTGTCTTAGTGTTGATACATACAACGCCATCAAACCAAAAAATATGACGTTTTTGGATTATGGCAAGGTAAAACTGTCGTAATACTGTCTATGAGATACATGTAATTGAATGTGCTGTGGTCTGTCTATTTACAAAGAATCGGAAGGACGTCATATAAGAATGATTGATAAAAATACCTTGAGTATATGCTGGTTTTACCAAGGACTGGAAGAACGTCATATTTGAATGATTGATAAAACCACACTTTAAATGTTTATTTATTTGAAACTGCTGCTTAGGAGCTAGTTGGACAGTGGTCTTTTCTGGTTAAGACATCAATTTGAAATGCAAATAAATTATCTTCCTGTTTTTTTATTCTATTCACTAAAAAAACTCATGGATTGACCGCCTGCTTGGTTTAAAATTATGAAGAGTTTCAGAGAATCACGGTGCAGAGAATATTTATAATATATAAGCTGTATATTAAATAATTAGCCACATTTCTAACACTCAGTGCACTTAACCTAAATGACAGTAGCCATTTAATTCCTTCGAGCCACCTTAAATTTGATTCAAACGGAAGTATCTATAAGTTCGTAATGATTCGGGATATTTATGCTTTTTTTCTGACCTTCATATGTAAGAGCAGAATAAACAAAGTGATTGTCTTAATGAATTATTTTAAACTTTGAACAAGGTTGGATCAGATACTTCATAAGACCCCGGCAGAAGACTGACATATCCTAGCAGACACACAACCGTACGGTGAATGTCACATTAAATTTCCTATGTTGGATAAAAATTGTGTACCTGTCGGTTTTATGAGGGTATCTCCACGAGTCCAGAGACCCGCGGGGGGTAACTTGACTATAAAATGAGGGGGGTGCGTCTTTAGGTTCAAAACCCCTATCCGAAATTATCCAGGTCAGGCCAAATTTGAGACCGGAGTTTATCCAAAGAGACTAAAATAATGACCCGAATTTATCTAAAGGGTCTAAAATATGAAATTATCCAAAACCAACTCACAGAGAAAAGACCATTATCTTCAGATAAACCTATCATTACACATCCAATTATACCTGAACAGCATTATATTCATGGTGCCAGAAGCAAATCAGGAATGTAGCAAATCACTTAATCCTTTCACTTTGTTTATATTGGCTTTGATACCCAAAATCTGCAAACAACAAGAAATTAAACCCGAAATCTCTAGAAATTGCTAAAATATAGACTCTAAATCTCCAAAGTCTTTCGGGAAATTCTACCCCGATTTTGCTGCACGTCCCGTACCTATACATATAGAAGTTACCCCCCCCCCCCAAAGTCCAGAGTACACAAAAAAATAAGAGATGAAGACAGAGTCCATTTTTACTTTTATTTATTTGTTTTATTTTATTTATTAATTTGTTTTTGTTTGAAATTTGAAGTACCGGTCTGTTGTGGTCGAATCCGATGTAAGCATAAAAATAGGACCAAAAGTAAGTCTAAAAAGTGTGTTATACCCCCTTATATACTATCATTTCTCAAGGGTTAAATTAAAAGATTAGCACTTTTAAGTGATTTTGATTAAAAAAAAAAAAATTAGGGATTTTAAAAAAATATACATTAGTATCTGCATCACGTTTTAATATTTTGTTTATTGATATTAAATCGGCATCAATGTATCCTTAAAGTAATTTAAATATGAGTCATGTGTGATGTGATAGTACACTACTAGTATTTCGCGTTTGAAACAATCCAGATATTTGTAATTAAGGTCAGATTTGAAATTGTTGTGTATCGTGTAAATGGAGGACGTTTAATCAGTGCGCTTATCTTGCTTATGTAAGTAACTATATTTTATTTTGTGAAGAATTTAAACATATATATTAATAATATCAGTGATATGTAAATACTTTAAATACCCTAAAATTTTTATTTTCTAAAACAAATAAATTTTATATAGATATTTTAAACCACGCCTATGTTTTGTAAACCTTAATCATGTAATTCCTTTGAGTGTTCAATGTGAAAATGTATTTATTTTGAATTATCACACGTTTTGAACTTCTTTCATTAAATTTTTAATTATGTCTATAATTTTAGTTGTTTATGGAGACGAATAAAGTGATTATGCATTGCAACTAAAAAAAGTGGCTCAATCAGAAAAAAAACATCGTAAAAGATGACTGTGACACAGGAAAACAACGACCTACTGAAGCAGAAATGATTGTGTGATATCCATAGTTAACCAAAAGATAAATGTACGAGTTATTCCGTAAAAATCCTACGATGCACCGTGTATCATGTCCGGCATGTCCGGATGAGTGGTTCTCTTTATAAAGTATAAGCCATTTATTAATTAATATACAATATGCTATAAAACATAATTGCGATAAAACAAAGTAATACATGTATTTTCAACACTTATGGGTCTTGTTTCTTGTCCTAGATTTTGTTTTCGGCGGCACAGTTTGAGAGTCATTCGTGATAATGATATGATGATTTCAGTGTATATTTTTTGTCGATTCGTCGTGTTCGGCATGAACAGGAAATTAAATTACCTCAGTGCAATAAGACGCCATTTTGAGACAAACAGAAAGAAAATAGATTTTTGTATTCCTTCTAAAAACTATTTATTTGCTATATCTTAATATTTGTTAGCAATGTTTAGTTTTTGAACAGAATAAATAATATTTAACTCATTAAAGCCCTTAAACAGTCACTAAAGGTAAGAAATAAATGCTTGCATTTTCAACGTTTTAGGAATTTAGCAAAAAGTGATTGATTTACTTTTTTTATTACACATAACAAATTTGAGTAATTAAATTACTCACATCAGAGTAATAAGATAACTTATTTCAATACATAAACTAGTAAATCTATTACTTGTTTTAGAAGATATATAATTTCATTCTAGTAATCATTGAATTTACTTATTTCAATCGTAATAAGTAATGGTCTTACTTGATTCAATACCTGAAAAAAGTAAATAATTTACTAGTTTTGTGGAAAAAAAAGCTCACAATTACTAAACCTAAGAGTGAAATAAGTAAACTCATTACTTGTTTCAGTCACTATTAATACTAGATTTTGTATTTGAACTACTTATTTTCAAGTATTATAGTTACTTATTTTCATACTAATTTGAGTAACTGTTTTACTAAAAGAAATAAGTAAATTCATTACTGAGTGATTGGAATACTTAGTAATTCATTACTAAGTATTACTAGTCATGATTGGCAATTACTTAAGATTCTGACAACTTTTAATACTTAAATATTTACTCAATTTGAGTAATTGATTACTTGTTTTAAATTATACTAAGTGATATTTTTTTAGAGTGATCCAGCCGTTGACCTTGATGGATTTTCCGATGTTAACATGTTTAAAAAGATGATTTTCATCACTGTTGGCATTCGGAATCAGATATTCTACCTTTGCAGTTCACCTTACCAACACATTATTATTCATATTATTTAGAGCTGCTTGCTACACTATTATCTATATACCATAGTAATTAACCATTTTTAACTGTGTATTGTCAGAAATTCTGTATTTGTGAAAAACTAACAGTACTCTCTGTCCGACCTCTACTCAAATCATTCTCTATTTGTCATTTAAATCAAACGGATCTATCGACAGAAGCACCAACTTAAAAAACAATAAATCAAATACAAGAAACTGTCTTGACTTCAATAATTAAATTGGTACCTGTTTTGTTTAGATTTAAAAAGGATGGAAGTATGGGATAATGCGTTTTTTCTTCCCTCACTTAAGATCGTCATATTTAATTCAATACAAGTAATGTTTCATTTTATTTTTAATTACTTTAGCGCACTTCATGATTTTTTTTTCAAAAAACATCAAGTGGGGTACATTATTTAGTTCTCAATCCAAATATTTTTTTTAAATATACCCGTTTTGAAAGAAAAAAAGGGGAGTAGTACGTCTCTTTGGTTATGATATTTTATGAATTGAAGCAATTATCGTTGCAGGGGTATTTTAATAATTTGTTTACACGACAACGTTAAATGACTATTTAGAATTATTCGAATACCCAGATGAAATCCTTTCACAAATAATAAATTTGCTTTCAAGTTTTAATTAAAAATAAACACTGTCCTCCAAAAAATCTGATCACATTATGTTGGATCGAAGTCATTGTTAATCTAAACAAATATGCAATTAGTTTCATTCCTTTGATCTTTCGAATAAGTTTAGTGTGTCCTTGAAGGGCAATCAACAATGTTATTCATAGAGTACATTTCTAACAAGAAAACATGCTCATGATGACGAAAAATCCATTGAAGTATTAACGCCATTCTACATTAAAATGTACATTGAAAATTGAATGATCATATACCGAAACAAACAAAAAAAAATCTTTTCCACATTAACTTATTCTTTCCCTCATGGTACAATTTGTTGTTTGGTAAAAGGGCACCACCTGACTGCTTTGCTGTGCCTTCTATAATATTGAAATATTTTGTTACTTATTTAATTGGGCTGAGTGACATAAATTTAAATCTATAAAACAAATTTCCGCTGTGAATAACTGCAATTCGAAAAAATAGAGACACATGTATCACTGCTTCTATTGCCAAATAAGTGTGAAAACATTATTTTCAGTACTAAGAAATATTGACCTAAATACAGATGGGTGCAGACGCAACGTTCCAAAAAGTGCACTTAAAGTAAACTTGAAGTTCACTTTTCAAGTGCAGTTCGAGTTCTCTTAGCTGTCGCGAAGTTCACTTTTTTGGAATAGGTATGACAGGTATTTTCGCGTTCACTAGTGAACTTCAAGTGCACTTGAAGGCTGTCGCGAGGATCACTATTTAAAACGAGGTTATCTTATATGTATATATATATATATATAGTTAGATCGCATTTTTGATAAGCGATAGTTGAGGTTTTAAAAAATTATTTCCATGTAGCGTTCTTTTTAATAAGCAAATGCGAAAAAGATACCAATGAATGCAGTTAATATAGGAGTCGTGTAGAGTTTTAAGAACGTGTATTCCAGTCTCAGATCCGTTTTTCAACGATTTTATTGCCTCATTCCCGTTTCCCGCTCGCTTGAAAAGGCAAGGCGCAACTTGGATCAGCACTTTCCGCGTATACCCCATTAACCATATCTTTATAAATGACAAGAAGTCAGATTTTCATTATGAGATATTTGAAAAATCAGGTTTATACTAAATCTTTATAAATGACTAAAATAATTCACTTTTTTAAATATTTTACTTTATCTTACCATTTCGAAGAAGTTTTACATGTCGCGATATAACTTTTTGTAAACCTTTACATAAATATGTCGCGATATAACTTTTTGTAAATCTTTACATAAATATGTTTGAAGAAACAGGTTTTCCTTATGCGGTTTATACTAAATCTTTACAAATGAATAAAACTCATTTTTAAAAATATTTTACTTTATCACATCCTTTCAAAGAAGTTTATATTTAAAAATGTATTATATAAGGTAATTTTGGGGAAAATACATATAAATGTTGTGTTGCGACAATTGAAATAAGCACCAACATAGAATATCTCCCACTCTTTGATTCATTCTTGACAAAAGATGCATACATTTGGTGCGAGAAGGGAAAACAGCTCAAATGCAAAATATTCCAGTTTTATAAGGTAATATTGGGAAAAATACATATAAATGTTGTGTCGTGACAATTGAAATAAGCACCGACATATGATATCTCCCACTTTGGTCAAAGGTCATTTTTAACAAAAGATGTTTAAATTTAGTATCGCGAGAAAGGAAAAAAGCTAAAATGCAAAATATTACAATCTTATAAGGTAATATTGGGAAAAATACATATAAATGTTGTGTCGCGACAAGTGAAATAAGCACCAACATATAATATCTCCCACTTTTGGATTCATTTTTGACAAAAAATGCAACAATTTGGTATCTCGAGAAAGACAAATAGCTAAAATGCAAAATATTCCAGTCTTATAAGGTAATTTTGGAAAAAATACATACATATGTTTTTGTCGCGACAATTGAAATAAGCACCGACGTATAATATCTCCCACTTTTGAGGTCAATTTTAACAAAAGATGTATAAATTTAGTATCGCGAGAAAGGAAAAAAGTAAAATGCAAAATATTTCAATCTTATAAGGTAATATTGGGAAAAATACATATAAATGTTGTTTCGCAACAATTGCAATAAGCACTAACATATAATATCTCCCACTTTTGAGGTAATTTTTGACAAAAGATGCAACAATTTGGTTTTGCAAGAAAGGCAAAAAGCTAAAATGCGAAATATTTTTGACAAAAGAT
The DNA here is from genome assembly GCA_002080025.1 of Modiolus philippinarum. NCBI lineage: Eukaryota > Metazoa > Mollusca > Bivalvia > Mytilida > Modiolidae > Modiolus > Modiolus philippinarum. The sequence continues at coordinate 43,938 of MJUU01004612.1, read as the reverse complement.
GCATAAATTTGGTATCGCGAGAAAGGAAAATAGCTAAAATGGAAAATATTTCAGTCTTATAAGGTAATTTGGGAAAAAAATACATATAAATGTTATGTCGCGACAATTGAAATAAGCACCGACATATAAAATCTCCCACTTCTGAGGTCTTTTTTTACGAAAGATGTATAAATTAGGTATCGCGAGAAAGGAAAAACGCTAAAATGGAAAATTTTTCAATCTTATAAGGTAATTTTGGGAAAAATATATATTAAAGTTGCGTCACAACAATTGAAATAAGCACAAAAATATAATATCTCCCATTTTTGGATTCATTTTTGACAAAACATGCATAAATTTGGTATCGCGAGAAAGGAAAAAAGCTAAAATGCAAAATTTTTCAATCTTATAAGGTAATTTTGGGGGAAAATACAATTAAATGATGTGTCGCGACAATCAAAATAAGCACCAACATATAATATCTCCTGTGTGAATACTTCCCACTTTTGAGGTCATTTTTGACAGAAGATGTATAAATTTGGTACTGCTAGAATGGAAAAAAGTCAAAATGCAAAATATTTCAATCTTATCAGGTAATTTTTAGAGACATACATATAAATTTTGTGTCGCGACCATTGAAATAAACACTGACAAATTATATCTCCCACTTTTGAGGTCATTTTTGTCAAAAGATGCATACATTTGTTATTGCGAGAAAGTTTTTTTTTTTTAAATTACATATGAATTTTATGTCTCTAGCATGAACATATGCCTCGATAAAATACAATTTTTGGAAAGATTTATTAAGAATATAATGTGACGTAAACATAGAATGCATAGATAAAACAAAAGGACGCTATAATTTATAATTGCATTTTTGTTTAAATTTATCATCAAAAATAGATTAAAAAAAGAATGAAGTTGTCGAGTTTTCATACTTTTTGCTTAAAGTTAAATTCGTCATATTAATATCACGTGTTTTGAAGAGACCAGTCGTTAAGAGCAATCCAAAGCTGCCACGAAGTTCACTTCAAGTGCACTTTGCGATCACTCCCGCGATCGCATCTTTTTTTCAAGTGCACTTGAAAGTGGTCACAAGTTCACTCTAGGCTGCCATTGAATCACTTTCAAGTGCACACGAAGTGCACGCGAGGAACGCTTTTGGAGTGCATTTGGATGGAATGTTGCGTCAGCACCCAACTGTTTTTGAATTTTTAATATAGATTTTGTTTTGAAAAAAAAGAACAGTAGAATACCGAAGGAACAATGTACAAGATTCAAAGTCCAAAACAAGGGAAAAACGAGAACACCAGAAGACAGATAGGTTGAGAAATTACACAACATAAAAAATAAAACACTGCAAACACTAAAGCACTAACATTGTGACAGAACAGAAAGTGGTCCAGAAGTGCAAGCTTGACCGGGTCTCCTGGTCAAAGTGTTGATCCAGCTTAAAGTCGAAATCGGTAATGTCAAATCCGGGATGACGGGAAGACGTGAAATCAGCTGAAAATGTCTGTTCTCATTTGTGAAATGGTGACTTTAGGCTTAAGTTAGATCGACACCATTGCGCTGAGCAATTCGATCGCGCATTAGAAAAAAATAGAGAATCGGATACGGGTAGAATTTAGGTGAAAAAATGGCTAAAAATGAGCAAACTTTAATCTCAATTTTGGAAAAAGCAAGCATTTTGACCCATACTTTTTATTACAGATTTCGGGTAAGTAGGATTGGTTCTTCAATTGTGCCGACTTACAACAAAATCTCATGAATATGAATATAACTGTCTATCTACCTTAAGGAAAACTAAAAAAGTGTTGTTCCAAATTTTTTTGGTTTTACCATGAACATGTAGAGACTTTGTTTCATGTGCATTTACTCATAACCCTTTATTGTTGATTTCCTATCTATCTTTGATGTCGTGGTGACGGCCATATAATTTTTGAAGGAATGAAAGTAACAAAGTCCGAATTGTCTTTGAAAAAAGACTTTGATTCCTGTACGCAATACTTGTATATTAAAATGAAGGTACTTTGTGCAATCTTCGTGATTTGAATTGCACATTTAGGATTAAAATCTGTTATTAAGCTTTTTGTTTCAGATAGAATTTATTCATTTTATCTTTGTGTTTTTTTTTAATTACAAGAGATACTGGATATGAGTCAAAATTTGGAAATCATAAAACGATTCTTGGAAATATAGATCTTTCTTTCACACAATGGGTCCTCTTGTAATAATATATGACAACAAAATGTTAAATATACTGGCCGCAGTTTTGTGAACTAGAACATCTTGATTGGAACTTTTCACAACCCATATCAGAAAATTTCACTGCCGTTTACATTAATGCGATAACAGCTATTAAATTGTCTAGTCTCTGCATTTCCCTTGACGTAATTGTTATGAAATTCTTAATTTAAAATATTCCCCAAATGCAATGTTTGAGATGTGTGTCGTAAACCAAATCAATAAGAATTTAGTTTGTAATCTGTTACCCTTGACCGTGAACGGTGTCTTTCTTAAAATGACTATGGAACATTTTTTTCCTCTCTGGTAAAGGTTTTTAAGAATTTGTTATAAGAATCAACTCACTGTATTTATCTTTCTATGACGTTGGCACGAACTTGATTTTGTGAAAATGAATATTTGAAATTTCGATAGTGAAAACCGTAATGGTAGTGACCTATTTTAGCGGTAGTGATTATATTGAAAACAGTAGTGATTATAAAGAACACACCATATAATTTCATATGGGTAACATACGGGTGCGTGGTACATGAACATCATTCATAAGTAGCACAAGCAAAACATTTATTTATAATGGTCGTTTTCTTAAGTGTGAATACTGTATACAATAAATGTATCTGCTTTAGATGTCAGAGAATCCCAAAAGCGAAGGAAAAAAGAATTATCAATGGGAATATGAATGGTTTTGCCGTCTTAATATTTTATTGTAGCCAATAGACACATCTACTCCTTTGTCAAGAAAGAAGCATGGGCGCTCCGCCATATACTGCCGAATACTCTGGCCAGTGGTACCAAAACAAATTGAAATATTTTATTTATTATATTCTTTAAAGCAATTTTGGACTTTTTTCGAACATATTGTACATCCTTCCTTTCATTCTACCGTATATTCATACAAAATTGATCAATTTCTGAAAAGCAGTTGGTGAGATATTAATTTACAAAAGTTTTTGGAATTTTTTGACCGCCATCTTGAGAAGATGTGTATCATTTTGAGATAAAAAATCGCAGAATATCCTTACCACTCATCTTATTGATTTTTGCACAAAACATGATCCATTTCTGCAAAGCAGTTCCTGTGATATTGAGTCCTTAATGTTTCAAGTTCGTCACCTAAAATGACCATGGTCTTGGAAATGGCAGTCATTTTAAACATTTTGAGGTGGTAAAATTTTGTGCCAAGTATGAATGAATTCTGTTCAAGCATCTTTTAGAAGGAAGCCGAACAAAAATCGTTGGCAGAAAGAAAGAAATAATAATAAGAAGAAGAAGTATAGAGAAACAGACAAAAACAATATGTCGTCCCGACATATTCTTTTGAAACAGGAAGTATTAAAAAGTACAAAATGACTACGACAAAGAATTTTATCATCCTTTTTCAGGGAAGACAAGAACGAAAAACAGTCTGTATCCGGCATTCCGAAAGTTCAATGAATTAGCATTTATGACACAAGTCATCTTTCATGGGAGCAATAGCTACATTTCAAACGTTATTTTTAAGCATAATTAAAGAGGTATATTTTTGAAACATTGACCTCTATGGTATGTGATCTCCGTAGGGAAATTACTATGTTGGTTCTTTGGTTCGCTGAGGAAAACCTCAAGTTAGACTACACATACTGATGTCTAGTAGATTTATAAGCAACATATTTATAACTTTTAGCGTTTAATTTTGAAAAAAAGTTCAAGAAAAGATCAAATAGTGTTCATGAAAACTGTTCGATATCAAAAAAGTAAAAATAAACTATTCGGAAACATCTGTTCTTAGGACTGATTCGTTACGCGAGAGCCAGCACAAATTATACAGACATTCTCATTAGACACAGCTATCTTCTTGACCGCCTTCTTAATCAAGGCATCAAAAAATTCCGTCTCATACGATCATTAAAAAAGTTCTTTAATAGATATCAGTCCCTTGTGGCAAAATTTGATGTTTCAGTCCAAACTCTGATTCAAGAATCTTTCTTTAATTAATACTGAGATGACCATTTCTTTTAACTGTTTACGACCTTTCAATTGCAATAACTGTTGAGTTGCTACCGGACACTTCCCCAATGGAAAGGGAGGTTTGCCTAGCCATAAAACCGGCTTTACCCACCATTTCTCTTCAAATGCCTGAACCAAATCAGGACCATTGCGTTCGACAATTTTTCCGGTGGTTTCCACCTGATTTGTCTTTTTGTCTCATGGACTTCGGCTTTTGACCACTATGTTCGGTAATTTTTATATTATCTCCATACACAATAGCTCAACAGGGAATAAAGTCGAGCAAATGCTTCTCCGGTAAACTTATGGCATTTTAAAACTCTTAAAAAACAAGTTATTGTCGCGATAACCATATTAATTGTGTATTGTCAGAAATTAGGTATTTGTGAAATAATAACAGTACTCTCTGTCCGACTGCTACTCATATCATTCTCTATTTGTAGTTTAATCGAACGGATCTTTCGAAGGGGCACTTACTTAAAAAATAAATCAAACGCAAAAAGTATCTCGACATAAAAATACAAAACGCAATATGCGGAGATCACTTGTAAAAGATTATAATTGGTCCTTGTTTTGACTAGTTTTGAAAAGGGTGGGGGTTGAGGGACAATGCGTTTCTTTTCCTGGCTTAAGATCATGATATATATTTAAATATTGTTGAAGGGTATTCTGATGACAATTCTGATAATTTATTAACACGTAACGTTTCATTTTATTTGTAATTACCCTATCGCACCATATTAATTTTGTGTCACAAAACATCAAGTGGGGTACCTTATTAAGTTCTCAATCACAATAAACTTTTAAAAAGCATTATTTCGAAAGAAAAAAGAGGAAAAGTACTTTTCTAATGTAATAACAGTTTAGGAATTGAAGCAATTATCGTTGCAGGGGTATTTTAATAATTTGTTTACACGACAACGTTAAATGACTATTTAGAATTTTCCAATACCCAGATGAAACCCTTTCAAAAATAATAAAGGAGGGTTGAAGTTTTTAATTAGAAATAAACACTGTCCTTTAAAAAAGCCAATCATATTATGTTTGATCGGAGTCATGTTTCTTCTAAACAAGAATGCAATTATTTACATTCCTTTAAAGTTTTGAATCATTTTCAATGTGTCCTTGGAGGGCAATCAACAATGTTATTCATAGAGTAAATTTCTAACAAGAAAAATGCTTATGGTGACGAATAATCCATTAAAGTGTTAATGCCATTTTACATATCACTATAAATAAAATGTACATTAAATATTAAATGATTATGTACCCAAATAAAAAAAAAGCCCCGACCAAAATTATTTTGAATAATCAAGACACTGTGTGCAGTTCCCTGGTGAATTTCGGTATGTGATTTGAGTTGTCGGCCATTGTAAGTGTTTCCTGTTATCTTTTCTACATTAACTAATTCTATCCATCATGGTACAATTTGTTGTTTGGTAAAATGACACCTCTTGTTTGCTTTGCTGTGCCTTCTATGATATTGAAATATTTTGTTACTTATTTAATTGGGCTGAGTGACATAAAAAATCAATTTATAGTTTAAATCTATGAAAAAAAATCCGTTGTGAATAACTGCAATTCGAAAAAATGGAGACAGTGGTGTCACTGCTGCTATTGCAAAAATATTTGAATTTTTAATATAGATTTTGTTTTGAAAAAAAACAGTAAAATACCGAAGGAACAATGCACAAGATTCAAAGTCCAAAACAAGAGAAAAACGAGAACACAAGAAGACAGATAGGTTAAGACATAAAACCCCAAAAAACATAAAACACGGCAAATACAAAATACGACACTCAAAACTTAAGCACTTACAGTGTGACGGGACAGAAAGTGGTCCAAAAGTGCAAGCTTGACCTGGTCCCCATGGTCACAGTGTTGATCAAGCTTAAAGTCGAAATCGGTAATGTCAAATCCGGGATGACGGGAAGACGTGAAATAAGCAGAAAATGTATATTCTCATTTGTGAAATGGTGACTTCAGGCTTAAGGTAGATAGACATTATCGTGCTGAGCAATTCAATCGCGCATTAGAAAAATAAAAAGAATAAATTACACCATAAACTATCTGTTCACAAAAATAAATCAAATTCTCATGGATGAATGTTCATTTTTATTAAGCTGAAAATTGCTTTTCCACGTTTTCCCCGTGCTTTCTATGTAAATATAGGTGAAAATGGGCTAAAAATGAGCAAACTTTAATCTCAATTATAAAAAAAGCAAGCATTTTGACCCATACTTTTTTTATTACAGATTTCGGGTAAGTAGGATTGGTTCTTCAATTGTGCCGACTCACAACAAAATCTTATGGATATGAATATTACTGTCTATCTACCTTAAGGAGAACAAAAAAAGTGTTGTTCTATTTTTTGGTTCTACCATTTTTAATCACAAGAGATACTGGATATGAGTCAAAATTTGGAAATGATAAAACGATTGTTGGAAATATAGATCTTACTTTCACACAATGGGTCCTCTTGTAATAATATATGACAACAAAATGTTAAATATAGTTTTGAAAAGGATGGGGGTTGAGGGACAATGCGTTTCTTTTCCTCGCTTAAAATCATGATATATATTTAAATATTGTTGAAGGGTATTCTGATGACAATTCTGATAATTTATTAACAAGTAACGTTTCATTTCATTTATAGTTACTCTATTGCGCCTTATGATTTTTTTGTCACAAAACATCAAGTGGGGTACCTTATTAAGTTCTCAATCACAAAAAACTTTTAAAAAGAACCGTTTTGAAAGAAAAAAGAGGAAAAGTACGTTTCTTTTGTGATTGCAGTGTAGGAATTGAAGCAATTATCGTTGCAGGGGTATTTTAATAATTTGTTTACACGACAACGTAAAATGACTATTTAAAATTCTTCCAATACCAAGATGAAATCCTTTCAAAAATAATAAAGGAGGGTTAAAGTTTTTAATTAGAAATAAACACTGTCCTAAAAAAGCCAATCATATTATGTTTGATCGGAGTCATGTTTCATCTAAACAATGTGCAATTATTTTCATTCCTTTCATCTTTTGAATCATTTTTAATGTGTCCTTGGAGGGCAGTCAACAATGTTATTATAGAGTACATTTCTAACAAGAAAAATGCTTATGGTGACGAATAATCTATTAAAGTATTAACGCCATTTTACATATCACTATAAATTAAATGTACATTGAATATTAAATAATTATATACCGAAACAAAAACAAGCAACGATCTAAATTATTTCGAATTATCATGACACTGTATGCAGTTCCCTGATGGATTGTTGTATGTGATTTGAGTTGTCGGCCATTGTAAGTGTTTCCTGTTATCTTTCCTACATTAACTTATTCTACTCCTCATGGTACAATTTGTTGTTTGGTAAAATGACTCCTCCTGTCTGCTTTGCTGTGTCTTCTATAATATTGAAATATTTTGTTACTTATTTAATTGGGCTGGGTGAAATAAAAATCAATTTATAGTTTAAATCTATGAAAAAAAAAATCCGTTGTGAAAAACTGCAATTTGAAAGAATAGAGACACAATGCATTTTAATATAGATTTTGTTTAAAAAAACAACAGTAGAATACCGATGGAACAAAGTACAAGAATACACAAATCAAAGTCCAGAAACAAAGGCAAAACAAACGAGAACATCAGAAGACAGAAAAATTAAGACACTACACACCCATAAAACACAAAACACTGCAAATGCAACACTCAAAACTGAAGCACTAACAGTGTGAATCTATCTTTGATGTTGAAAGTTACAGAGGCCGAATTGTCTTTGAAAGGGCTTTGATACCTTTACTTGCATGTTAAACTTAAGGTGAAAAGATTTGTGGAAATTTTGGTATTAAGAAGTATAGTGAGTTGACAGGTGGTAGAAACTTCCTCCTTTACTGGTACGAGACAATCTTTTCAGCTTTCACATGAGAAGTCCATTTTCTGCGAAAACTGTAACTAATATGTTAAATGAATAGACATATAAGTTGACAAAAATTGCCAAATTGCAGAAATGAAATTTGTAAGAATTAAACGAATAAAGAATTAAAGTTAAGTGTGCGCAAGGACGAAAATTACGTCCCTGATGCGCAATCGAAATTGCCTAAATTAATATTCCTGGGTGCACACCAGATAAAAAAAGAAAGAAGAAAACACCAAATTTCGTTTAACCCAACCAACAAAAAGGTAAATATCCCGAAAATTATGGTAGGCTCAATCGTACCCAGGAAGGGGCATACAAATTGCTGAAATCAACAAATTTACATCTTTCACCCCTAATGTTTGAAATTTATTACAGCTAATTTTGCTGTGGCAGATAAATTGTGAGAAATGCATTTTTTTCTGTTTTAATCAAGGTTTTGAGGTTGTATCCAGTTTGTTCTATGGAGCTTCTAATACAATTGACAACAGCTAAAATGTTAAGAGGTATGGTGTTTTTAATGGGTATCAGATTTACAATAACTGTGTATTACCGATTCTTTAACTATATATATATATATATATATATATATATATATAAAAGAAAAAGATGAAGATATTCCACACTGGTTCCGAACATAAGAAAAATACACAATAAGAAATGCACAAAAAATTATTCAATGATAAACAAAAGCACAATAAACATCAGTTTACGGAAATGTCACATTTTGGTCCTCCTACCGGTTTCACTGTTCTACAGATATTCATGGCGCTGAACTAATGACATTGTCAAGCGTCTCTTAGTGACATAACGTTACAATCAAATTGAAAGTAAAGGTAAAAGTGACGCTACTAAAAATATGATAAAATATGAATAAAAATGTTTTTGAGGGAAAAATGATTTGACATCAAATTTGGCGAAAATAAGTAATCTGTCCGAGATGGACATAAAAATAAATGACTAAACTTGTTCAAATCCCTAAGGTCCTCCGAAAATCAAATGGTTGTATCCCCCAACCTTTTTATGCCCCGCCTACGAAAGTAGGGGGGCATATAGTGTTTGGGTCTGTCTGTCCGTCCGCCCGCCCCAATCTAATTTTACCCACAGGTTGAAGTTTTTTTTCTGTATGCAAAAATCATAATAAAATTTAACCCTCGCAACAGTGATCATGCCTCACTGATCACGGGGAAAAAAGTGTGATAGTATGAGGTTTACCCACAGGTTGAAGTTTTTTTTTCTGTGAAGGATGTATGCTTTTATTATTAAACTTTATATAAATACATTTTAGAGTCTAATTAAACAAACATCATACTAAAATCTTTCCCTGGCAACCAAATTCATGCTTCAATGATCATGGAATACAAATGTGATAATATTAGGTTTACCTACAGGTTGAATGTTTTTCTGTGAAGGATGTATGCAATTATCATGAAATTTTATATAAATACACATTAGCATCTAATTAAACAAAAATAATAATAAAATTTGGCCCTGGCAACCAACTTCATGCTTCACTGCTCAAGGGAAAAAGGGGGATAGTATGAGGTTTACCCACAGGTTTAAGTCTTTTCTGTGAATGATGTATGTTATTATCACGAAACTTTACATAAATACACATAAGGGTCTAATTAAATAAATCTCATGATAAAAATTCATCCATGCTACCAACTTCATTTCTCAATGATAATGGAAAAAGAGGGGTAGTATGAGGTTTTCCCTTGGTTGAAGTTTTTTTATATGTGAAGGATGTATGCTATTATTATTAACATTGATACAGATATACATTAGGATATAAGTAAACAAAATATTAAAAAATATTTACCAATACAATCAACCTCATGCTCCACTGATCGATATGCCATTGTTCAAAACAACTGTGAGGCAAGGCATTGTGTCCGTTTGACACGTATTCTTGTTTTTCTTATTTTTTATAATTTCGTCCTGTTTTGACAAGAAATTTGGCCAAAAATTGTCTGGAACCTCATCGGAACCCCTTTTTTCTGAAGACTTGATCTGCTGGTTGGATATCTAATGTTTATGAAAATTTAAACTCTATTGAAAACTATTTAACCTATTAGGGTTGTAGCAAATACATTTAAACAATAACAACAAATATGAAAAATAGAAAAAAAAGCAAGACAGTATTATTTCGACACTAAAACAGTATTGGGGCCATCTTTCCTCAGTTCTAATGACTGCTTTATATAAGATACCACTGTTTTATTATCATCGGGTGTTGACGGGTTAAGAATTAGAACAAGTTCTCGACAATTGAAATAAGCATCAACATATAATAGCTCCCACTTTTGAGTACATTTTTTAGAAAGATTATAAATTTGGTATCGCGAGAAAGGAAAAAGCTAAAATGCAAAATATATCAATGTTATAAGATATTTTTTGGAAAAATATATATAAATATTGTGTTGCGCTAATTAAAATAAGCACCAACATATATATTATGTCCCTTTTGATTACATTTTGAGAAAAGATATATAAATTTGGTATAGCGAGAAAGAAAAAAAGCTAAAATACAAAATATTTCAATCTTATCACTTAAAGGTAATTTTGGGAATAATACATAAAAATTATGTGTCTCGACAAAAGAAATAAGCACCAACATAAATTATCTTCCACTTTTTGAGGTCATTTTTAACAAAAAAAATTTATAAATTTGGTATCGCGAGAGGGGGAAAAAGTTATATGGAAAATATTTCAATCTTGTAAGGTAATTTTGGGAAAAAAAAACATATAAATGTTGTGTCGCGACAATTGAAATAAGAATCAACATATAATAATTCCAGTTACAGTTGGTTGAACGCTCAACGTTACAACATGAACGGAACGCGAACGGAGTGTACACGCGAGTGGAGCGAACGGAAAACGGAATGAATTACATGCTTCAAACGAATCGTTGCATTCATACACGCTTCAAACGATTCGTTGCATTCATACACGCTTCAAACGATTAGTTGCATACATACACGCTATACACGGAACATCTACACTAAATGAACGAAATAAATCATTTCCATCGTGTATTTCCCTCATATCGTGTGTGTACACGATATGAATGAAATACACGCAAAAAAGTTGATTTGATTGGCTAATGTGAGAATTGATAAAAATTGCAAATTTGTTGAAAAAACGAAACTTACAATAATTAATCTAAACTTTTTGAATGACGGTAAATTTTATTAAAATTATTTTAATTAAATTCTGAATAGATATTAGTTCTGTTTAACACTAAGAAGTTCCTTCGGAGATTTTTCAAAGTAAAAAACTTTCTGTCATACAACTGGCAGCCTTTGGTTACATTTTGGCCCGAGAAACGGGACCTGGGATGGATCCAGTGGCAGCAAACAACATGAAACTAGAACAATGTTCAGATTTGTGTTTGAGAAATGGCGACTAAACAGCGTAACATTTCAATGAAGAGTTGAACACAGAACATCTCAAGGACCGATTTTTTTTTTTGGTTGATCATGCAAGAAGATGATCGATTTATCAGTACACAAAAACATAACTTGCTTATGAAACAAACCTATAGTACTTTGATTCATTTGCATTGCTTTCTTTAACACTTTGTTTGTGCTATGTTTCAAACGGTTTTAGCACTATATAGTTTTCGGAAAGGTTGCATTTATCATCAGTAACAACAGTGTAATAGTACCCAGTACACGCAATAAGGGTATAGGGGTCAACATATTTGAAAGGGTAAAAAAATTCAACAATTTGGCCAACCATATAGTGAAACACATATCGGTTGTAATTGCATCAAAGAGGATTTTTCATAACCTTTTCTATTAATTTCCCCCTTTAGTTGTTTAGGCCACTGTTGTTTTTTTTCATTTTTGGTTTTACGAACTTTTTCCTAAAAGTTGGTGGGTAGGAGGAAGGACAAACTGAATAAAAAATTAAATTCTACAAAAAATTTAGGTCGGGCAAAAAAAAACTGTGTATTTGGATTAAGATAATAGAAATTTTATTGATAGACCAAATATTTGTATGGTAGGAAAAAAATTCGAAAAGCAATTTTTTTTATTCAAAGTTGGGCCTAAAATTTTTAAGGTAGGAGGGTTCGTAAAACTAGAAAAGATGCTCTCAAGAGCCTGTATCGCTCACCTGGACCATGGCTGATATAGATAAAAGGCATTTCCAATAGGAAAAACAAAACATAAAATTTAGCAAAATTTTTTTTTCTTAAATGACAGTATTTTGGTTTGGTTTCCATGGCAACCGGAAGATCCACCATCCTTTACAACCCATAACAGAACACCATTTAAAAAAAATTGGGCAGGGGTTCCCCTTATAATCAAGGTATACATATTGCTGAAATTAAAATATTCAGACCACAATTCAAATAAAAATTCAAAAATTTGGACAAAGGGTTCCCCTTAAAATCAATAAGGCCAATGTGAAACTATATTCCAGATTGTGGCCATCTTGGATGAGGTACGGACAAACCTGCTAGATACATTTTATGGATGGGACCACCTAAGCACCATTGTGGGACCATTGTGGCTTAGATTGGATCTAATTGGACTAGAAGTTTCTGTGAAGAGGATCTTTGAATGTATATTCCATAGGGTCCAATGTGAAAACTATTTTTTTCCGCTGGCAACCATCTTGGATATAGCGCGGACCTGAAAAACACCTTTTTTGAAAGGGACCAACAAAGGACTATTGTGGCCAAGTGTGGTGCCAATTGGCTTAATAGTTTCAGAGAAGAAGATCTATGAATGTGTTTTGCCATAGGGTCCAATGTTAAAACTATGTCTCCCGCTGTCGGCCCTCTTGGATATCGAGCGGACCTGAAAAACACCTTTTTTTGTAAGGGACCACCAAAGGACTATTGTGGCAAAGTTTGGTGCCAATTGGCTCAGTAGTTTCAGAGCTGAAGATCTTTGAATGTGTTTTCCCATAGGGTCCAATGTTAAAACTATGTTTCCTGCTGGCCATCATCTTGGATGTAGCGCAGACCTGAAAAACACCTTTTTTGTAAGGGACCACCAAAGGACTATTGTGGCCAAGTTTGGTGCCAATTGGCTGAATAGTTTCAGAGAAGAAGATCTTTGAATGTGTTTTTACATAGGGTCCAATGTTAAAACTATGTTTCCTGCTGTCGGCCAACTTGGATATTGACCGGACCTGAAAAACACCTTTTATGTAAAGGACCACCAAAGGACTATTGTGGCCAAGTTTGTTGCAAGTTGACTCAGTAGTTTCAGAGAAGAAGATCTTTGAATGTGTTTTCCCATAGGGTTCAATGTTAAAACTATGTTTCTTGCTGGCGGCCATCTTGGATATCGCGCGGACCTGAAAAACACCTTTTTTTGTAAGGGACAACCAAAGAACTATTGTGGCCAAGTTTGGTGCAAATTGGCCGAATAGTTTCAGAGAAGAAGATCTTTGAATGTGTTTTCCCATAGGGTCCAATGTTAAAACTATGTTTCCCGCTGGCAGTCATCTTGGATATCGTGTTGGCCTGAAAAACACCTTTTTTGTAAGCGACCCCCAGAGGACTATTGTGGCCAAGTTTGGGGCAAATTGGGTCAGTAGTTTCAGAGAAGATCTTTGAATGTCTTTTCCCATGGAGTCCAATGTGTAAACTATGTTTCCCGCTGGCAGCCATCTTGGATATCGCGCGGACAAGAGAAACACATTTTTTGTAAGGGATCCCCAGTGGACTATTGTGGCCAAGTTTGGTGCTAATTGGCTCAGTAGTTTCAGAGAAAAAGATCTTTGAATGTGTTTTCACATAGGGTCCAATGTTAAAACTATGTTTCCCGCTGGCGGCCATCTTGAATAACGCGCGGACTTGAAAAACACCTTTTTTGTAAGGGACCACCAAAGGACTATTGTGCCCAAGTTTGGTGCCAATTGGCTCAGTGGTTTCAGAGAAGAAGTTCTTTTAACGTGTTTTCCCATAGGGTCCAATTTTAAAACTATGTTTCCCGCTGGCAGCCATCTTGAATAATGCGCGGACCTGAAAAACACCTTTTTTGTAAGGGACCACCACAGGACTATTGTGTCCAAATTTGGTGCCAATTGGCTCAGTAGTTTCAGAGAAGAAGATCTTTGAATGTGTTTACCATAGGGTCCAATGTTAAAACTATGTTTCCCGCTGGCGGCCATCTTTACTAACGCGCGGACCTGAAAAAACACCTTTTTGTAAGGGACCACCAAAGGACTATTGTGCCCAAGTTTGGTGCAAATTGGCTCAGTAGTGTCAGAGAAGAAGATCTTTGAATGTGTTTTCCCATAGGGTTCAATGTTAAAACTATGTTTCCCGCTGGCGGCCATCTTGGATATTGCATGGACCTGAAAAACCCCTTTTTGTAAGGGACCACCCAAGGACTATTGTGGCCAAGTTTGGTTCCAATTGGCCCAGTAGTTTCAGAGGAGAAGATCTTTGAATGAAAAGTTTACGCCGGACGGACGGACGACGGACGCAAAGCGATGCTAAAAGCTCACCCTGGCATTAGCCAGGTGAGCTAAAAATGAAAAAATCAACGGCCTTACAGAAAAAAAATATTCGGCTGTCTTGCCTAAAAGCAGAGCAGTCCCTTTTCTCAAATTTGAACACCTGCATAATGTGATAATGATACTGTAAACCAACTTATTTTCGCGAGCGATTTACTTTCGCGACTTTCGCGTGCGTGAAAATTTCGCGAAAATAAATCGTCGCGAATAGTTCATATCCTTATACAAAAGCATTAACAGAAATAGAAAATCGCGAAATTTAATCTCCGCGAACTTCACCAGGAGGGACAAAACGCGAAATAAAGTAGCCGCGAAAATAAGTTGGTTTACAGTATTCTGGTTCTGACAGGATGAATAAATTTTCATATTCCACATACATGTATGTTGAATAAAGCCCTGTGTTATTTCCCGCAAAGTCTATAAGAATGCAATTATCGGTGTTTATCATTTATCATTAGAGAAAAGGATAACACCACTTTACCCGGATTTGTACCATAATTTATCCACTCTCCACAGTTAGATTTGAAAATTTTAAAAAGCAATTAAAAATTAAATATCTCTATCATTGAATGTATGTACACTTATGTTTAGGTAGATCATGTCTCTTTCTTTTTAATTGATAGTATGAAAATAAATTCATGGTGAATGTCATTTCTTTCCTCATGGTACATTAATTAACGAATATTTTGTTTTTTGGCTATTCATCATAAGTAAAATACAACTAGATTACTGACAAAGTCAGAAAGGGGCCAACCCCTTCCCCTTTTGTGTCCAAAAAACCTGTTTGCCGAATTTCATATGCAATTATGCAATTATGTCTCAGTCTCTTCAGTGCAGATCATATCAAAACAATCGAAAGACCATTAACCAAATTTTTTCCTCAAAATGGAAAGGGACCTACCTTTGATTTAGTTTAATACTGTACATAAAACTTATAAAATTTGTGAAGGCGATTTCAAGTTATCATACGACATAGAGCTATTTCATGAGTGGCCCTTATAAAAAGGCTATAAAACAGTCATTACAAATGATGAGAGGGGTATATCTTGATATTGTAGTTTTGTGGTTAACTGAATTCATGTTGATGGTTTCTTGCTGTATGCAGAGACACATCTCTGCTGTATGGTTACATGTATATTCCTTTAATTGGGATTCATTGTCTTGTATGCATTAATAATGGTTAATGAAACCCGAAGAATCTGAGAGGGAAAGGGTTTGAAATATTCGATTCCAATGTAATATAAGTTCTGTGAATCCAATCGGACCAAAGGGAGGGTAAATCCATATTGATCAGTGGCGGATCTAGACTGCTTTGGGGGGGGGTCAACCCATAATTTATCAATAAAGGGGGGTAGGGGGTTGGAACCAGATTAAAATAAAACACCTAGGAATTTCTCAATAATTTCCAACCTAAGGCGGGTGGAGACACCCTTGGCCTCCTCCTGGATCTGGCACTGATGAGGCAAAGCTATTTAATATATATCCCCGCTCCCCCATTTGATTCCAGAAGTAAAAAAGTCTACAACAAAAATCAAGTCAAATCATGTTTTAAAATAGCTGGTATACAATGGCAATATGCACTGACAATTCTGTGAAAGTTTCACAGAATTTCTCTCAGTGGTACTGGAGGAATTTTTGTCACATAATGTGTGTTCCCCTATGGAATACATCGGTAAACGAATACCGAAGCAAGAACGAGGAAAGGGGAAATTCTAAAATCATCAATCCAAAATCACGAGTAAATCACAGCAACACGAATTGAGACAGTACGACAAAGACAAACAGATAAACAAAAATGAACAAGAACACTACAAAACTAAAGCACTAGCAGTGTGAACCCCTATAAAACTGAGGTATCATCAGGTGCTCCGGAAGGGTAAGCATGATCTGCTCCACGCGTGGCACTCGTCACACTACCAGTGAAAAGTCCGGTTTTGTCACAGTCGGTGTTTGTCAGTCCGGTAACAAACTCTGGATCTACCCAAAGATATCTGTTCTCATTTGTGAAACAGAAACATTGTAATGGTCCGTCAAATCGTGGTGACGACCGTAAAATTTTTGTAGTGACAATTGCAACAGTGACTGAACATACCCTTGATGTATAACTTTTTTAGACAGTTATTTCGCTCTGTTGACAAAATCGCTGCACAAACTACAGGCACGGCAATAGCGAATAAGTTGTGAAATATACACGCCATATGCTGGAGGAGTGGGAATATTACTGCTCAAATACGGGAAGTTCACTATTGGAAAGTCGAAATCATCACACTTGTCGTAAAGTTTTGTTTTCAGACGTCCAGAGTTGTCAATGTAGAGGTATAGGTCCAGGTATGATGCTGATGATGGTGTATCAGTGGTCTCTTTAATTTCGAGTTCATTTGGGTATATAAGATGAAGGTTATCCTTAAATTGAGGATTGTTCAATGAAAAAACATCATCTATATAACGAAAACTGAAATTAAAGGATTTGGCTAGCTTATTGTCTTTTTTCTGAACTAGCCCTTGTATGAACCTGGCTTCATACGAATAAAGAAACAAATCTGCTAAAAGTGGCGCACAATTAGTCCCCATAGGTATCCCTATTGTCTGCTGGAAAACTTGCCCTCCAAATTCTACAAATATATTATCAATCAAGAATTCCAGCATTGCAATGACATCCTCCTCTGTATACTTTTTGTGTGAATCAGTGTGATGTTTAACAAAATAGGCCCCATCTTTACCTATCACTAAATATGAATATCTTCTTTCACCCTTTTTAGTACAGAAAGACTGATGCATTAAATCTCGGAGTACTGACTTTAGCTTATCGTGTGGAAGAGTAGTATAGAGAGTAGAAAAATCAAAAGTTTTGAAACTGTTGCAGTGGTTGAGTTCAGTTGAAGATAGATATTCTAATAAGTCTTTTGAGTTTTTGAGAATCCACATCTGATTCACTCCACTTGTTGAGTATACTTTATCACTATATATCTTGAGGCCATCTTTGACTGCAGTACGTAATGCTGTGAGGAGCTTAGAAAGAGGTTTTGTTGTGCATTTGGCAGACCGAGCAATGTATCTCTCTTTGTAAGGGCATTTATGTAATTTGGGTACCCAGTAGATACAAGGCAGGTTGTTGTCCTCTTCACCCAAACTGATACCAAAGGAAGTCAATACTGATTTGTGGTTGTTTAGTATATCCTCCCTTGGTATGGTAGAGAGTTTGTATGTTGGATTGCCAAATGAATTGTCAATGCCCATCTCCTTCATTAAGCAGTCAATGTAGTGTCTTTTGCAGATAAATGTGATGTTGTTTTGGGCTTTGTCGGCTGGTACGATGACATAATTGTCATGGAGGAAGGCTCCAAATTTGATTCCAGAAATCAAAATGAAAACAAAAACAAAAATCAGATCAAATTAAATTTCAAAATAGCTGGTGCAGCACCATGGCATTATGTACTGAATTGTGTCTGTGAAAGTTTCAGTGAGTTTCAAACAATGGTCTAGGTGTTGTTGCCAAAAAGTATGTACATGTACATGTAACCCTTTGGCTGGTGGAATAACAAACAGACAGAAGAATGAACGAAAACCATGTCTTTGTATATTTCCCAATAGCAAGGGGTATTATCACACACTATATATAACGCTCGTACTGTATTTTTGGTTTTAAACTTTTACTAGATCCAGTGACATTTAAATTTAATGTGTTTAGATCCCAGGAAAAAAACCTAAAGGGCAAAAGTTTGCCATAATGATGACACTCATTGACAAAAGACTTTATTTTTTTTCCAAACATCAATGTTTTGCCAGTGTAACAAATGTATTACTACTGCAGTTATGAATGGTGAATGAAATGATGAAGACTTTTTTATTCCATTTTTTTGTTTATTACTTTTATTATCATAAAACAGGCAATTACAAGGTATCAGCTGAGATGATAAAAATGTAATTGACATGTCCCTGTCAAAGGTCTTTAACTTTTTGTCCGTTGTCATGTTTATATAGCTGTTGAGGATTTGAGGGAAGTACAAACATGGTCCATTAAAAAGCTTTTTTGTGATATTATTCATGAAATTCAAGAAATGCCCCAAAATGCAAATACTAAACATGACTCATGAACAAACTTGAAATGCATACTCCAACTTTAATTTACTGTTTACATGTAAAAATTTATGTTATTTACCTTTATCATACATGTACGGACTGATGGGACAAGATAATATTTGTCTCCTGTTGGAATCGAACCAACCTACAAAAATGTATTCGCCTGAAGAAGACTTCATATATAGTTTCTTGTACCTTAAGTTGCATGTACCTTTAATAAATTAGCGAATGTGTACACATTAACTAGTTAACTAGAGGCTCAGTAGACTGAGCTTGTATTGCTCAAACCAAATATATATAGGGCTATGCCCAGCGCTGCATGATATGAGATCGGCGTGTCAAACACTGAAATTTGAGCAAGTGACACTAATTCAAAATGGATGAAGACCCAGTAAAGAGCTGCACACAAACTAAGTAAAGTAAAAATCAGAACTTTATAATTCTTTCTATATATTGGAAATAGTGAGAGGTACATGTATGTCAAGTTGGTCAACATACTACTTTAACTAAATATGATAACAGGAAAGTGGAGAAACGGACCCCATTAAAACTCAATAAAAAAAGTTCATATTTTGAAATTGCAATTTTATTTGCAGCTCATTTGACCCTTCATAGCTAAGAAATGGCTAGAGCTACACAAAAACTTTTGACATACAACCAAAAGCTTTCAGAAAGAGGACTCCAACACAAAGAGTCAACCCCTACCAATTCTGAACTCTGTACATTTAAATGTGTTGCAAAATAGTTTGCCAAATAATAACACCATATATTGTGGACGAATTGACACCGTGTGAACCAGAATGTGGGTGAACCGAACCTGGGTAACAGGAAAATTGGTGACTGTGGGCGAACACGCACTATGCATTTTTTGTGGAAAATGTTGTATTTGTCTATTTACTGACATTTCCTGTTGGGATATAAGACGTCGTTACGGATGCAAAAACATGTAGACTCGCCACGTTGTTCAAGTATCAGCTGGTATAAAAACCCTTGTGGACTCATGACACTGTTCACTAGTATGTGAGCCATTTATTCCATCAGGAAATGTAAGTTAAAAGACAAGTACAAAATTTTCCACAAAAAAAAAATGCATAGTGGACAAATGTAAGGTCCTGTCCACAACTAACCTGTGTTCCTGGCCTTGTATAATTAAGCCTAGACAATTATTTACTTGGGAAGTTAGTACTATTGCGGTCCATGCATATACACATATATTGTGTACTACATACATATATGGAAATGAAAAATAATGGTAACAACACAGGCACTTCCACCCCCCCCCCTTTTCTCGACATACTCAATGCGCAATAAATAGTGTCTATTGTCTATACCGTTTCAGAAACAGTCCGAATAAATTACATGTTGTTTTGATATCATGAATGTTGTTAAAAACTGTCTGCATAATCAGATTTGTTTACGATAAATTTACGAACTGCAAGCAATTGTTGTTGACATACGTCACTATGAAGACCTATGAATTAATTATTTATAGGATTTTATTTTTGTGAAACGCATTTCAGGTTCAGGCTTCACACGAAATACACGCTCCACACGATATACACGCTCTGCACGATATGAACTGTTCTGAGCTTGCGTACACGAACGGAACGAATTGAATCGTTTGTCTCTTGTAAAACGTGTATAAATATTACACGCAAGACACGATTTGATTTATTTGAAACGGAACGAACGGAAAACGCGAGCGGAACGAACGAAACATGGAATGTACACGCAAAAAATGCAACGTTGAGCGTTCAACCAACTGTATGAGTACATTTTTGAGAAAAGATGTATAAATTTGGTATTATGAGAAAGGAAAAAAGCTAAAATGCAAAATATTTCAATCTTAGAAGGTTAATGTTGTGGTAGGACAATTGAAATAAGCACTGACAAATAATATCCCCCACTTTTGAGGTCATTTTTGACAAAAGATTTATAAATTTTAGTATAGCGAGAAAGGAAAAAAGCTAAAATGCAAAATATTTCAATCTTATAAGATAACTTTGGGAAAAATATATATAATTGTTGTGTTGCGACAATTGAAATAAGCACCAACATATAATATCTCCCACTTTTGATTACATTTTTGAGAAAATGAATAAATTTGGTATCGCGAGAAAGGAAAAAAGCTCAAATGCAAAATATTTCAATCTTATAGGGTAATTTTGGGAAAAATACATAAAAATTATGGGCCTCAACAACTGAAATAAGCACCAACATATAATATCTCTCACTTATCAGTACATTTTTGACAAAAGTTGTATAAATTTGGTATCGCGAGAGAGGAAAAGGGCTTAAATTCAAAATAATTCAATCTTATAACTAAAGGTAATTTGGGAAAAAATACATATAAATACTGTGTCGTGACAATTGAAATAAGCACCAACATTTAATATCTCCACCGGAATATATCCCACTTTTGAGGTCATTTTTGACCAAAAATGTATAAATTTGGTGTCGCGAGAAAGAAAAAAAGCTAAAATGCAAACTATTTCAATCTTATAAAGGTAATTTTTAGATACATCCATATAAATATTAATTAAGCACTGACAAATAATATCTCCCACTTTTGATTTTTTTTTTTAAATTATATATGAATTTAATGTCTCCAGCATGAACATAAGCCTCGATAAAATACCCTTTTTTGAATGATTTATAAAGAATATAATGAGACGTAAGCATGGAATGTATAAATAAACAAAACAACGCTATAATTTATAATGGCATTTTGTATCTCCCTCATGCAAATCTCTGTCCTTAGCTAAATTTGGCTTTACGTTTAGATCATATTGGTTTTATGTTCTCTGTCAGTTTTTAAACATCTTTGAATTGATGGCCTTCCAAACGTTTAGATTTTATCTGCACTGAAGAGACATAAGTTGTCGAAATCCGCATATGCAGAATATAAAATTCACAGTTACTTCGGTATTAAGTCATTTGGTTTTTATTAGCAAAAATAAATGAAAAAGAGAATGAAGTCGTCGAGTTCATACTTTTTGCCTAAAGTTAATTTCGTCATATTAATATCACGTGTTTTGAACTGACCAATCGTTAAGAGCAATCCAAAGCTGCCACGAAGTTCTCTTCAAGTGCACTTTGCGATCACTCTCGCGATCGCATCTTCTTTGCACTTGAAAGTGGTCACAAGTTCACGCTAGGCTGTCATGGAATCACTTTCAAGTGCACACGAAGTGCACGCGAGGAACACTTTTGGAGTGCACTTGGATGGAATGTTGCGTCAACGACCAATTGTATCTGTAGTATCCATAATCTCAAGCTCTTTTGGATAAATAAGATGAAGAAAATCACCAAAGCGAGGGTTGTCTAGTGATAAAATATCTATATAACGGAAGCTGAAATTAATGGACTGGTCCAGTTTTTTGTCTTCATTTTGAAGAAGCCCTTCAATGACTTCGGTCTCATAAAAGTGTGTAATTTTTTGTTTTGTTTTTTATTACAGCTTTATGTATTACTCGGGTAATAAGGAGAAACCCTGGCAAATTTTGTTTGAAACAAGGTGTAAAATTGGTTGTAATTGATAATGGATCATTTGGTTGCCATAGAAACCAAGCAATAAATCTAAAATGTTGATCAAAACATATTTTCTACTGCATGTTATGTTTAGGGTTCAGAATTAAATATAGAATAACCCCTGTTCAATTTTTTTTCAAGAAGAAATCTCGTAATGCCCCGAAATCCGATATGATAGTTCGTTTGGGAGACTTTCGTGTTTCAATCTGCGAACACGGTTATAACTTGTTATTACTATTCCACAAATGATTCTTCCACTTATTCTTATCCGGACATTTCCTCCATAATGCCTTGAAATAATTCATTCATATTTGATATAAAGTTTGATCACCTAAATGAGATGTGTATGCGACATTAAAAAAAAACAAAAACAAAAGCAAAAAAAAAACAAAAAAAACTGCCATTTCCAAGATTGCTGCAATGTTACCTCAACGTTTAAAATTTTTCTGATTTCAGTATAAATGATGAAAATTCAAACTTGCCATGACAGAACTCATTTTCAAAATGGCAAAAATTCCAAGATGGCTGCCAAAATACGTCGAAATTTCAACTTTGATCAATTTGAACAAAATTGATTTCTAGGTAGATTTTGACGCTGCAAACAGGATAGAATCATCAAATTGGCTGCCAGCTTTTGCTTGCAATTACAAATCCAGTTAAATCTCCCAAAGTTTGGACACTTATTGTTTTTGCACTAGTTCTTATTCATATAATTATTTTCCGCTTCTTCTTGCCATAATCTTGTACTACCAAATTCTCAAAGACTAATTGCCCAATCTGAACCAAACTTCATAGGATGTTAGATCTCCACCAAAGAGGTGCATTAGTGTATTTAAATTTTCAAAATGACCACCACCATTGGTCTTTTTGAACTTTTTTTCCAAAATCTTATTATTGGATTAACTCAGAAACTGTAGAAGATAACTGATAATATGTAATTTGTGACATCGGTCTATAAAACTCTGTGATCAACCATTTATGAGTAATGCCCCATGAAAGTATTTTCACACCTTTAATATGTTTTTCTCGAAAACGGTATGGAATAGAAGTAATAGAATGGATAACAGGAAACACCCACAATGGCTGAAAATTATAATTACATGCCACAATCTGTCATGGAACTACACATGAAAAACACGAATAAGACAAGAGACAAAAGTGGAAAACAATAGGAACTCGGGACAGCCGGATTTGGTACCGGCACTAGCAAAAGCCAGCGGTAGAGATAAACCGGTTTATGGTCACCCAAACTTCCCCTTTATCTGCCCCGTTTCCCTATAATATAAGAAACATATGAATGAAACCCAATACAGGTAGACTACTAACTCCATGGCCACAATCTTGAAAGGAAAGAAAAAAATAATACGTAATTTTGAAAGATGAGTCAAGGGGTGCTCGCCGCTAAACTGCCGGCTAGCCCAAGGAGCCTCCTAGTCTGTTGGTAGAACACTGTCGCACTACGGAAGAAAAATCAAACTCAAAACTTCCCGAAGGGTTTTGACAAGAATCATCATAAATTTCAGTAGACATCGGCAGTATCAGTGAAAGGCCAGTGTATGTGCAAAATTTTCAGGTCATTAGGTCTCAAAGCTAATTTAACGGATGCAAGCAGTATATCTTGTCGATATCCCCTATTACGTAAAGACTGAAGTTAAGTCCCAGCTTTTCTGGATTTTTAATCAATTTCTGGCATTTTTTAACAACATTTCCGTACAAACGAGGATTAAAAATGCCCTTAGTAATAAGCTGTTTACGAGTGGCACCATATTTAGATATCAATTATTCATATCTATTATAAAACTTCTTAAATGTATTCAACAACTTATGAAATCTGTAACCCTGTTGTAAAAGTTTGGCTGTGATAGTAAGGTTACGTTGATTAAAATCGTCAAGAGTAGAACAAACCCGTGCGAATCGTACCAGTTGAGAAATATACACTCCGTAGGATGGAGCTAGAGGGATGTCGCCGTCAAGAAAAGGGAAATTAGTAATAGTGAAATCAAAGTTATCCCGTTTATCATATATTTTAGTTTTTATTTTACCAGAGTCAATAATGATAGTTAGATCCAGAAAAGGGCAGTATTTTGAATCATTGTTGGCTTTATTTAATTTTAGTTGTTGCGGGTAAATAATGTCTACATAATCTAAAAACTGGGGATTATCAATAGTAATGATATCGTCAATATACCTGCTGTTATCATTGAAAATAGAAATAAGTTTATCACTGTTTGGTATGGTTCCGTTTTGAAGTTTTTTCATGAAGTCTCGTTCGTTACAGAAAAGGAAAAGATCTGCAATTAGAGGTGCACAATTTGTACCCATGGGAATACCTATGACCTGTTGATAAATACTGTTACCAAAACGAACAAAAATATTGTCCAGCAAAAGATTGAGTGCATTAATCATATCATCACATGTCCAGGAACAATGATTATTGTAGGTAATATTAGAGAAGAATCCTTGCTTTTTGTTAGAGCAAATGAACTGCAGACCAGAAAATTTAAAAGACCATTTAATAAGTTGTCCCAATTTGAATTTAATTAAATCATGTGGAAGGGTAGTATAAAGTGTAGAAAAATCATAACTATCAATAGATGAGACTGGTCTTTGAATTGATTGTAGTTTATCTAAAACTTCAATAGAATTCTTTACACTCCAAAAGTAATTAACACCAGAGTTTTGATAAGTTTTTTCACAGTAATTAATAACCAACTCATTTATACAAGTAAGTGAACTAGTTAAATGGATGGATAAATAAGTAGTAGAACACTTACTAGATGCAGAAATAAAACGATGTTTAAAGGGTTTTTGTGAAGCTTCGGAACCCAGTACATCGTAGGTAAGATGTTATCTTTAGGTGGAACTTTGAGCATATCTGTATCCTTATAATGTTGTTTGGTAAGCGTGTTTTCGTCCCAATTGGTACGTTTGAAAGTGTCTGAAACCTGGACCTTTTTCCATTCACCTTAGGTGATATATGTTACATTTAAAAATTTCAAGGTCAAAGGTCATTGGCCACTTTGAACTTAACTCATAAACCGTAAGAGATAGCTGAAAACATGTAATTGCGAAAATGTGTGTCTTGTTAAGATCTACATTTTGTTACATCGGGTCAGAAAAATGTTCCAACCTTTTTGGGCCTGATGTCTGATTTCGAGGTTTTTTCGTATGGCTCAAGTACCATTGAAGATACAAAAATATATTCATAGAGAGAATGTTCAGGAAGACTTGACCTTCAAAATGAACAAACTGTCAAAGGTCAAGGTCACAGCCAAAAACTTCATGTTAAGGTATCAATAAATGTTTATATGAAGCTCATTAGCTTGGTTTTATTGTTGAATTACGAGTAAGAACATAAGGATGTAGCTGCCGGGAAGACCTTTCAATTCTTCGTAGAAAAATTATGAACCAATGTTTTCAAAGATGGGCGAGCAAACCTTATTGAAACTTTTATGTATAACTAACAAAATACCGAAGTTACTGTTAATTTATTTTTCTGCATATGCGCATTTCGAAAACTTATGTCTCATCAGTGCAGATAAAACCAAACATTCGGAAGTCCTTTAACCTAAAACATGCAAAAGCTGATGTATGTCAGCGTAAATTAAATATTGAAATAATAACACACTTTAAAGGAAATGTTCTACTCCATGATAATAAAAATAGAAATGATTTCTCTGATGCAACCCCACTATTAATGAAGTATGATTCATCGTTCTTTCAAAGTACAATAAAGAATAGATTCTGGTTTGGGAGACTTCTGTGTTTGTATCCCCTGTTATTCTTGATCTTCTCTTTCAGCCTCGAGATTTGTTCGATCACTTCTCGGAAACTATTGGTCGGATACTGACCAAACTTCACGTGAAGATGGATCCTTATCCCGAAGGATTCACACGAGTCTTGGAATGTTCAAAATGGCACCAGTTGCCATTGAAACGGCAAAAACGCGGGAAAATAAAAGTGCTCAGAATTGGATGAAAATTTATATGAGGATTGCTTATGACATGAAGAATTGGTTTCTGGTCTCCAAGACTTCAAAATGGCATTGGTTGCTAGAAAACAGACAAAGGCAGAAAAATTAAAAGTGTTCAGAATTGAATGAAACTCAGCAAAATTCTGCCTATGATGTGTGGAAATAATTTGTTTCCCAGGTTTCTGACTTGAGAGGTCGTTTGTGAAACTTTTGTTTCAGCATCCTGATACAGGTATACGTTTTTTACTAAGTCTCCCAAGCGCAGTTTGGAGAGACTGAATGTTGTTGCTTAGTTTCCTATTTTTAAGTCACCCAAAGGAAAATTGGTGTTTTATTGTGTTTACTCTGTTTCTTATCATTTTTCATTATTGTTATTCTCCGAATTTCACGAACATTGTCCAAACGTTTTCTCAGAGATGAGTTGTCCAAACTTTATGAAACTAAGCGCCATTATGGACACCAACCCAAAATTAACAAGGCCTTCGAATATTCAAAATTACCGTGGTCATTGGTCACTTTCAACTCTGACCTCAGATCTTGTGATTGGATTAACTAGAAAATCGTCAAAGATAGCTGAAATGCTGTAATGAAAAATATGTTTGTTAGGTCATGACGGACCTTTGTTACATTTGGACCGAAATTCTGGTTGACCATGCAGGTGTTATGACCCTTGAAAGTTTTGTCACGTCTTTTAAGTATGATTTTCTCGCAAAAAAATAAGAGATAGAAACCTGAAACCTTTTCCATTCAACTTAAGTGATGTGTTACATTTAAAAATGCCAAGTTAAAAGTCGTTGGTCACTTTGAACTTTGACCTTAGACCTTATTTTGTAACGCCTCATAAACCTAAAATAGATAGATAATCTTAATAGATCTATGATAACATATAAAGGCAAAAATGTATGTCTTGTTAAGATCTTAATGTGTTACATTGGGCCAAAATAATTTGACCAACCGTTTTCATTCTATGGAGCGAAAACCGATTTTGATGTCCGACTTTGGGGTTTCTTGCTTATTGCGAAAATACCATTCAGATAAATAGACGATGCACTTTCCTCGATAACCGTAGATTTAAATAATATTTACATCGCATCTACCCCAGTGAACTTGAAGTTAAAGAGGCAGCCGATATACCCAATTCTGCTTCATTCCTCGACCTTTTGTTATACATTGACGAACATGGACGTTTGAAATCTAGGTTAAATGACAAACATAATGATTTTGACTTTCCAATTGTGAACTTTCCCTACCTCTGCAGCAATATGCCTACCTCCCCAGCATATGAAGTGTATATTTCACACTTAATTTGTTACTATAAAGCGCGCAGTTCATACAGTGACTTTGTGGAAAGAACAAAAGCACTGTCACAAAAACTGCTGCGTCAGGGATATGTTCCGCCATTGTTTCTTTCGTCCCTTCAGAAATTCTATGGCCGTCACCACGACATAAAGGAAATATATGGAATGTCAGTGTCACAAATGAAGACTGGGATTCACGTCTTCCCAGATTGACATTACCGGTTTTGACTTTACCCTGGATTGACCCCAGAACAGTGTGACGGGTGCTGTATTCGGAGCAGGACATGCTTACACTTCCGGAGCACCTGTCACTCCTTTTTTTTTCTTTGAGAGAGAGTTCACTCTGTTAGTGCTTTAGTTTTTATGTTGTATATGTAGTGGTTGTGTGTTTTGTGGGAATGTAGTGTCTTTGGTATTCTGTTTTCTGGTGTTCTTGCTTTTGCCTTGTCTATGCACTTTGATTTATGTAATATCGTGTTTTGTTTTTTATTTATGTAATATCGTGCATTGATTTATGTAATATCTTGCTATCTGATCGACAATATATTTGTCCACTTTCGACGATTTTTTTTTCAACAGACTATCGATATTCCAATGGGCACAAACTGTGCACCTCTATTAGCCGATCTATTTCTCCACTCATATGAAGCTGAATTCATCGAAGGGCTTCTTCAAAATAAAGATAAAATAACTGGCCCAGTCCTTTAATTTCAGCTTCCGTTATATAGATGATATTTTATCACTAAAAAATCCTCGCTTTGGTGATTTTCGTCATCTTATCTATCCAAAAGGGCTCGAAGTTTAGGATACTACAAATACTTCCAAATCAGCCTCGTTCCTTGACCATATTTAAATTGACAACAGAGGTACACTACAAACTAGGCTATATGATGAACGCGATGACTTCACTTTTCCAATAGTCAACTTCCCTTTTCTTTGTAGCAACATTCCAAAAGCACCGGCATACGGAGTTTACATCTCCCAACTCATTCGCTACTCAAGGGCATGTGGTCAATACAGTGAATACCTTGATAGAGCTGGTTGCTTACAAATAGGCTACTTAAGTAAGGGTGTATTGCCCATAACTTGAGGTCATCACTATAGAAGTTTGACGGCAGACATCATTATCTTGTGGACCGCTATGGCATATCTGTTTCCCAAATGACAACGGATCTTTTTCTTGCCTCTACCAGACTTGACTTTACTACCGGAGTTGACATGTTCAACACGGCGGGTGTCTTTTAAAAAACAGGAGATGCTTACTCTGCCGGTGCACTTGATCTCACCCATGGTTTTTTATTGGGTCTGTGTTTTTGTTACATTTGGACCGAAACTCTACGATGAACCATTCATGAGTTATGCCCCTTGAAAATTTCATCATTTCTTTAAACATGCTTTTTCTCAAAAACGGTAAGAGATAGAAACCTGAAACCTTTTCCATATAACTTAGGTGACATTTGTTACATTTGAAAATGCAAAGGTCATTGGTCACTTTGAACTTTGACCCTAGACATTGTCATTGGATTTACTCATAAAACGTTATAGATAGCTGATAACATGTAATTGCAAAAATGTGTGCCTTATTCAGATCTACATTTGTTACCTTTGGGCCAAAAACCGATTTTGATGTCCGATTTTTGGGTTTTTGTTTATAGCTCAAATACAATTGAAGATACAAAAAGACATTCACAGAGTAAATGTTCAGAAAGACGGGATCTTCAAAATGAGGTCAAGGTCAAAGGTCAAGGTCACACCCACGTAACTTTATTTCATGTTTAAGTATCAGTAAATATACATATTAAGCATGGAATGTTGGTTTCATTAATGAATCAATGATGAAAACATTATGACGCAACTTTCTTTCTGACGCAATCAAGAAATATTTTGACATGTGAATCAAAGCACTAATAGCACTGAAAGACGATAACATCATGAGTTTAAGAATTATTAATGAAAACAAATATTTCAGAGCACATTATTACAATCATTTGTGATAAATATAAACACAGCATTTTTTCAAAAACCAGTTGAGCATGGAATCTGGTTTGGGTGACTTGTGTTTGCATGCAAACATATCATCACTCGTTCTTATTATTCTTCTTCTTCTTCTTCCGGCGAAAAATTTTTGTCCGGGACATGTCTCGAAGACCGGTCATTTGGAACTTCATAAAACCTCACATGCTGGTAGAGGCAAATGAGAAGATGTGCCATCCGGGCTCGGAATTTCCAAAATGGCGACCGCTGCTATGGAAACTGAAAAAGGCCGGAAAATTCAAAATGCTCAGAACTGGATGAAATTTTACAGGAAGGTTGACAAGCATGCATAGAATTGATTTTTGGGCCGAAAATTTTCAAAATGGCAACCGTTGCCATAGAAATGGAAAAATGGCGGGAGAATTCAAAGTGCTCAGAATTTGATGAAATTTCACAGGAGGGTTGCTGGATATGGGAGTTCGTTTGGGAGACTTTGGTGTTTCGCTTGCGAACAGTTATCACTTTTTATTATTCATCTACCTCTTATTATTCTTCCCCTTTCTTCGCCACTAAACTTGTCTGGATGTTTTCTCGGGGAATATAGGTCCGATCTTCATGAAACTTCACAGGATTATGGATACCCATCCCCCGGGGTCTGCTTGGGTCTAGAATTTTTCAAGATGGCCGCCGTTGCCATGGACTTTACCCTGGATTGACCCACGAACAGTGTGACGGGTGCTGTATTCGGAGCAAGACATGATTACACTTCCGGAGCACCTGATGTCACTCCGTTTTATTTTATTTTTTTTGAGAGATCACACAGTTAGTGCTTTAGTTTTTTGTGTTGTATATGTAGTGTTTGTGTGTTTTGTGGGAATGTCGTGTCTTTCACTATTGACAGATATTTGGACTACTTTTACCAGAGTCAGTCGTTTTTGGACTGAACAAGTCCAAACGACGTTGAGAATGACTGAGCTTTGTTGATTCAACACTTATCAGTCTTTTTCAACACTAGTTTTGACTGAAAATGTCTGATAAGAATTGAGCCAACTCACTTCAGTCAATCTCAGTCTGTGCAGTGTTGAACCAACAATGATCAGTCATTCTCAACACTACCTGTGTTGTAAAGGGCTGATTTTTGTTGAGAATGTCTGTTTGGTGTTGATTCAACGCTGATCAGTCATTCTAAACGCTACCTGTGTTGTAAAAGACTGATCTGTGTTGAAAATGACTGACCAGCGTTTACTCAACGTTGGACAGACATTTTCAACACGGGTCAGTCTTTTACAGCACAGGCGGTGTTGAGAACGACTGATCAGAGTTGATTCAACACTAGACAGACATTCTCAACAGATATCAGACTTTTACAACACAATTAGTGTTGAGAATGACTGATCAGAGTTGACTCAACTCTGGACAGACTTTTACAACACAGACCAGTTAAAAGAAAAGATTTTTATTTATTAGATTGATTCTTTTATATTTTTATTCAAATTTTTTATTCTATTTATATTTCTTTTTATTTATCTAATTAATTCTATTTATATTTCAAAAGTGTTTTGTTTATTTTTATTTATATTTTTAATATGATTTATTTATTCTTCTTTATATTTTCAATCTTTTGATTATTTAATTTTATTCATATTTTCAATTATTTATTTATTCATTATTATGTAAAGAAATCTTCAATTCCTGTCTTAATTCGATTATTCATTCAGTTATCAATTTTTTTATAATATTTTTTATTGAAAAGAAAGGTTTACCAAAGCCGATCAGCTGAATATACGTATAACCCCGATAATCAGTTGGTTTTTTATGTGATATGGCACTCTACATACACACTTGCCCAAGTACAGGTTCAATGAATAGGAATTTATGTAAGTCAAATAAAAATGCTAACATTATAAAAGTAGGTAATTTTGTCTGAACAGAAAGACTATGCATAGTCTAGACCATCTTAAATCTATGACAATGAACATAAAAATGCTAGTGTAAATACACGTTCTGGTTTATTGAAGATGTTAATGGAAAATTGATAAAGAAGGTAATATTGGGTACTTATTATTTGAAACCTTTGATGAACTTGAAAAACAGAAATCTTACTTCATATTTATCAGGTGATGGTAAAGCTTGAAATATACACAACATTTAAATTTTTAAAGCGTTCGTTTACATATACAGATAGTAATTAATGTTCTGTCGCTAATTAGTCAGAAGTTAGCAGTTGGAACAATAACAGATTATATTTCCGTCTTTATGCTAGGTTTTCCTCTGATATATTTACATCAAGAACTCTTCTGTTTTATTCGAGCTTGTCTCAAGGGTTATTTTCCTTCCGCTATCGGTTTGAATCGGTTTCTTAACGCAGGACTTTCGAGTTAAATCTTTTTTCAGTGAGAAAGTTCTTTATTACACAAAAAATCAAAACATTCAGCCAAAATGAGGATACATTAATCAACTTATTACTAATGATTAAAAGGTTAACTCTTATTACATAATCTATTTGGTTCCCACAAGGTCAATTGTTTTTCTTCAATTAAGCTGTCATTTTGCACATGCAACGATAAACTTCAAGTTAATTATTTGTTTGTTTCTATAATGAGGTATATCAGGATCCATTTGTTCAATAGGAAGGAACAGTGTTTTGTTAATAGTTTTGTTATGTTTTCAATGACCATTTATTGAAAATGTGTTTTGCAAAAAAAAAAAAAAATGTCTATAAAATTATTCAACCAGCAGATCCAGTCTTCTGAAAAAGGGGCTCCGATGAAGTTCCAGACAGTTTTTGGGCCAAGTTTCTTGTCAAACTACCGCGCAAAATTATACAAAAATAAGAAAAAAAGGTTTGGTACCAAGTCCGGCTGTCCCGATTTCCTATCGTTGTCTACGTTTGTCTTTTGTCTTATACGTGTTTTTCTTGTGTAGTTCCCTTGCAAATTGTTGCATGTTATTATAATTTTTAGCCATTGTAGGTGTTTTCTGTTATCCATTTTTTAACATTGGGGATACAACCATTTAATTTTCGGGGGAGCTTTGGGATTTGAACAAGTTAAATTATTTTATTCATATCCATCACGGCCAGATTTCTTGTTTTCACCAAATTTCAAGTCAAATAATTTTTTAAAATTTTCAGCAAAAACATTTCTATTCAAAATAAAATAAAATTGTCGACGAAAAAATAGTCGAATTTACATTGTCACACGTTGATGTTTCCGATACATTAACTACCTGTTGAGCCTCACCGTACACCCGTAGGCATGACATGGTTGTATATTGTAATGCAATATGCAGTATATGAGGAAACTGTGTAATGTTACATTGATACATGGAATTTGCTTACTTCAAACCAATAACAATAAGTTACCGTAAAAACTCAAAAATATCATTTAAATCAAGATCAGGGCATTCAGATTAAATTAACAGAGAGAAAATAATTCTAATAAATAAAAAATGGTAAATATCCAAAATTATTTATAAAAATAATAATAATAAATAAATAAATAAATAAATTTTGAAAAATCGGTACTTCAACCCTTTTAATACACAGTTAAACATTACAAACACGATATTTGTTAACATTTTAAGTATTGTCCGTTGTATTAGAAGCTCCATAAAAGAAACTGCATTTACAAAGTCGCAACTTTTACTGTTAACCTCAAAACCTTGATTAAAACAGAAAAAAAATGCACTACTCACAATTTATCTGCATCAGCAAAATTAGCTGTAATAAATTTCAAAAATTAGAGGATATATGTAGATGTGTTGATTTCAGCAATTTGTATGCCCCTTCCTGGGTACGATTGAGCTTACGATCATTTTCAGCATATTTGCATTTATGTACAGTATTTTTTGCGGGTTTGCTTGAAAATTGACGGTTTTTTTACGCTTTACAATCCCTATGTATCTTGTTTTATATCAGTATGCACCTACTTTTAAATAAACTTGACTTGACTTGTCTTGGATTTTTCCCTGGGCGAGTTAAAAAAAAATTGGTGTTTACTTCTTTCTTTTTTAATCTGTTGTGCAACCGGGAATTTTAATTTAGGCAATTTTGACTGCACATCAGGGACGCAATATTTGTCCTTGCGCACACTTAACTTTTTTAATTCTTAATTCGTTTAATTTTTAAAAATTTTATTTCTGCAATTTGTCAGTTTTTGTCGACTTTTGTCTATTCATTTACCATGTTAGTTCCAGTTTTCGCAGAATATGGAGTTTTCATGTGAAAGCTGGAAAGAATGTCTAGTACCAGTAAAGGAGGAAGTTTCTACCACCTGTCAACTCACTATACTTCTTAATACCAAAATTCCCACAATTCTTTTCACCTTTCTCCATCCCCTCTTCTGCAATATGGATGGCGTCAGAATTTTGAGGGGGTAAACTCCACGATTTACACGACACATACCAAACTTCCTGTGATTTAAAAATCTATTTTAAATGCTTTCGGGAGATTTGCATTAGAATAGGGATAACCAAATTGTATTTTAGGATCTTCAGGGGTAAATCTAAGATTTTACTGTCTCAAACATCCGTTTTCTGGCTCCGCTAATGCATAGCAAGAAAACTCAGTTTTTGACAGTAAAATCTACGATTGACCCCCTCAGATCCTAAAATACAGTATGGTTATCTCTAAATTTGTACAACTATATGTGCACCCACGTGTGTGAACCAAATCTATTCGTCAGCGCACGGTCGGTGCAATTCTTTTCACTATTTTCGCCAAAATCGATTTGATAAGGCAACATGGCGACAGCTTCAGTGTCAGTTTAAAATACCTTTCAATTTGCACTCAGGACCTAAAATGTGTAATCAGGACCATTTACCGTTACTCATTATGCACACAGAACGTTCATTTAAAAAAAACCTACTGGAATTTAGTTATACGGCACATTTTGTGTTGTTTGAAATTACAGCTTTAGAGTTATTTGTCATTAAAATTTATGTGTGTGGCACGTGTGTAATCGACCGTGACAGTTATCATTTTCAATAAACAAGACAGAGATTAATACCCGTTATCCTAATTACTCAATTATTTTTAAATCAATGTATTTGATGCAAACTGATTAATGTTGAGGTAAATATCTGCGACTAAAAATCATTAAAAAATAAAAAAAAAAACACCTTAATAGGTCTTCCCATAATTAGCAAATTATAGTCAAAAAGAAAATTAAAAGTAAAAAAAAAATCAACAATAAAAAAAAATCAACTCATATCAAATTTTTGAATGGCTGGTGCACATTGGAAATATGCACCAAAGATTCTGTGAAAGTTTCATTGACTTCCATCAAGCGGTCTAGGAGGAGTATGTACCCCTATGGTGAACGGACGAAAGGACACCATAATCACTTTATACCGCTTTTTTATAGTTTTTTGCTTGTAAAAATATGAATATTTTAATACTTATAATGGAATTTGCAGGCCATAATTTTATTTGTGCTACATTTTGTACTTTATACAAAAAGGAGGCATATTTTAGACCGTGTTCGGTGATTTCCTTTATTTCTGATATAGATTATCGTTTTATGAAATCAATATTGAAACGTTTGAATCCTTAGCTAATTTTAACTTTACTTTTAGATCCCAATGGTTTGTTCTCAGTCAGCTTTTACACAAATTTCGGTTAATTGAATTCCAAATGTTTTGATTTGTCTGCACCGAAAAGACATAAGTTGTCGAAATGCACATATGCAAAAACTAAATTTACAATAATTTCTGTATATTGTTTAATTTAACACTTGGGTAAGACATACATCTATAAGGTTAAATTGTGCCAATACATTTTTTTTCACCTGTGACACTTGTGGCTAAAATTATTTAATAAATGACCATACATGTAACGTTATACCCCACCAGTACGCTTCTTTGGACTGTTTATTATTTAAATTGTGTATATTTGTTTGTCTTAACATTTATGAGGGGCGGACAGGGGTGTCTTTCTCCCTTCACCTGTACCTTGCTCCTTTCTCCCGCCATTGTCTTTTTCTTTCGGTCTCCCCTTCATCTTCTTTTCTTCCTTTCTCGTCCCTTTTCTCCTTTCTCCAGCAACGTCATGACGGGTACTTGTACATGTGCAATTTTTTTTTTGGGGGGGAGGGGGTCAGAAAAGTTGAAACTATCAGAGATTATCTAATGTTCATGCAAACTATTTTTCAAATATGACAGGGGCAGTTTTAAAACTATCATTACATAGCCCAAACCTTTATATCCAGGCTTCGATTTCAAAATTGGGCATTTGACATTATTTAAATGGAAATACTTCATATTGCAGTAATAAACTGAGTAGGCATTATTTTAGTATTTATTCAAGTCTGAGTGTAAAATGAAGATAATGCCTGAAGCCGAACTAACTTAAATATAATCTTATAGAAAAACTTAAAAAAGAATACGTATAATAACAGCCCTTACCTTTCTCTGCATCCTGATATCCTCGATAATATAAATGGCAACATAAGTGATAGCCAGGTGGGGTTTAATTTATAGATCTTTTATGGATGTACATATATCATGTTGAAATTAAATGACCTTGTACAATGTATACAAAAACTAACAGTTAGAGAAGACCGCCAAACGATAATTATGTGCATGATTTTACAAAGGTTATCTCAAAATCTAAACCACCATTAACAAAAGAATGGGTTGTCTAAGGGTTCTTGGTGGAAAACTCATAACAGCCTAGAAGATTTATTCCTCGTGTTTTGAATGATTTTTACTCTGATAAATCTGGGACTAATATATTTGTCCCGGGATAAATATTTCTTCTATAGAGTCTATTTAGCGGTGGATCTAGCCTATATAAACAGGGATATTTCTTTGTCAATATGTGACTAATTTCTGCACAATTTTTTTTCTAGAAAAAGAGAGGTTTGCACTCCTAGATGCCCTCTATATCCGCCAATACTATTGTTGCCTTGAAGTTCAATATTAACAAAAATAAAATCGAACAATGAATAATTATTCTGTAACGGTAGGCGAAATCGGAAATTTGTTATAACCGCATACAGGGAAGCAACAAACATTTTTATTGATATTTTTTAACCAGTTAGGACAAATTATTTATAAAATGCCTTCCCTTCGTAAATTACAAGTATGCATTGCAACAGGGCCATTACGGAATAAACCGGTCCATTATGAGATAGCCGGTCAATTGTGAGATTTAGCAGGTCCATTACAGAATTCAAGATGGCGGCTGTGTAGTTCTCTTGGTGTCTTTAAAGGGCAAAATTTTGATTAAATCGTATATTTACAGTAAAGTACACATTATTTCTGCATTCTTAGTATTGAACAAGTACTTGAAAATTGAAAATACATTTTTTATTGTGTTTGCAGTTTTTGTGTGGTCTGACATACTTTGGCTGAATTAAGATCTGTATCATGTATGATGATCAACACCTTTGCTTCAGATTTTTGACCCTACTTGTGACCACTCATTTTACTCATCTCATCACAAGGCATAAGAAAATATACATCTTGTCTTCATTTTTCTAAAAAAAAGTTTTTGTACTTAAGCGGTGTAAAATCTTATGTCGCTGAGTGAAGATCTATGAAAGATAAACTTATTTATTCTAGATATATGATTCTACAAATAACCTTTACATTTCAAAAAAGAATTTGTAGAAAAATATTTTGTATACATTTACATTTACTTATCAATCTTTTTAACTTCATATCCATCATCCTGGTTAATAAAAGTTTTAAGAAATGGGTATTTTGATAATGTCCCTGTTATGTGTCCTCGTTCTGTAATAATGGCCTTCGGATGCTGTAATGGCCCTCGGCGTTGCCTCGTGCCATTACAGCTTTCCTCAGGCCATTATCACAGATCTCGGACACATAGCAGGGCCATTATGAAAATACCCATTTATTAATACTATAAAATTATATATTGTAACATGCAAAGATACATAGGTACGGAAGCGTATTGATGCCACACAAAGAAAAAAAATATCTCATAATTATGAGATAACATCTCATAATTATGAGATAGTATCTCAAAATTATGAGATAGTATCTCATAATTATGACATATTATCTCATAATTATGAGATGTTATCTCATAATTATGAGATATTTTTTTTCTTCGTGTGGCATCAATACGCTTCCGTACAAAGGCAAATTGTAAAAGGTTAAATTCGTTTGGAGTGATATCACATTCACTATAGTAAAAAAAAACAGCAAAATTATAAAATATGCAACGTGGAACTAACGTGTCTAGATTTTACAGTATTAACAAGCATTTAAAGTAAAAATACAAGACATATTTAGCATAGATTGATTTTTCTACGAATCGCTAGCCTTTTGCAATCAACAAGACATGCGAACGGTGATCAAGTTCAACAACTGCTACTGACATATGCATTGAGGTAGTTGTCAGTGTTGGTCAGAAATGCGGAAACCTCTGTCTTTTTCCATATCATAACATGTAAATATTTTGCCCATAAACACTAACTTTTCATCTTCTCATGATTTTCAAGACATAAATTTCTATACAAAGCCGATGAAATTTTCAATTCCTGTATCTATGTCATGCGCCGCGCGAACCTATTACTTTTTCCTGTTTATTGTCAACCTTTCATTATGTTCTACTGATTTCAGAACACTTTTATGAAATTCCCATTACTTTCATTCAAAGGCTGCAACTACCTTAAGTTACAAGTATACGTTTTTAAATGTCTATGTTACAATGGACATATATTGGCAATACACAATCGTAGTTGATTATTAAATGTGAATTGCCCACCAGATCAACCAATAAACAAAACCGAAATATAACAGGACACAAATAGCCATTATAAACATATCATAGGCGGAAACAAAATTTGGAAATCGCATAAATTATCCAATAATACAAAATAAAAAACGCGTAGAGTACGGGCCTTTAATTCTCACAATCAGCCTGATGGATATAAGTCAGAGAGACGTGTACACAGTCACATAAACTCTTGAATGATTGATTTCGAGTGCCTGTAATATGAGTGCATGAACATATTGGCTCTATAACGCAATAGAAAAGTGTAAATTGCAGATTTGTCAAATGGTAAAGAATACAAATGTGCGTTACGTGGTCATGACTTCGATCGATTTTTGTGTTAAAATTAATTAATACACGGACTGAGTCATTGTTTTAAAAGTATTTTTATTCTTTTTTTGCGTGATATTCATCAAGAATATAAAGAAAATAAGAATCGAATAACTTTTAAATTTTGTTCTGATGAAACGTGACAAAGAACGGAATTTCACACAAATTTGCACACATTAAATTTACACGAACATTTATGCGATACTCACACAAGTATTCCAGGTCGTCGGTGTGGTCTGGCGGCTTTAAATGTATATTCATCTTCTCGCTTTCATTTTGCCAATACATTATTGCAAAAAATATATAAAAATAGATAGCTGCATGAATGAACTGAAAAGTTCAGGAATGTAAAAAAAAACAAAAACAAAAACAAAAACAAAAAAACCCACACACAAACAAACAAATATAAATAAATTAGATAAAAGCAAATGAAATATAGATGAAATTAAATAAATAAAAAAGTGAAAATACAAACAAAAAATAATATTAAATTAATAATATACAATTATAGCCTATTAATGAGGTCAATGCAGAAATTTATTGACATGAGAAAGGTTATATTGATCGAGGACGTGGTCCGAGTGTCAATATACCTTTCTCATGTCAATAAATTTCTTCATTGACCGAATTTAATAGGCTATAATAGTTTTATTATTTTCCAAATTCTTCAGATTTTTATAGGGACATACATTATTCAATCAAAATTTTATATGATGTTTGTTGATTTGTTGTTTGTTATTATTTATACCTGTATTTACTTTTCTAGTAATGAAACAAAAATATGTCTGTGAAATAGACAAATTAATCATATTTAAGAAATTTTTCAGTTTAATTTAACAAAAAACTAAAAGATCTATTATTAGTGCAAGGACAATACGCAAAGTCAATTCGTGTTTTATCCCTTATTATGAAATTACTTATCTATTTTTAACAGAGGTCAATACGTAAAGTCAATTCTTCAATTTATTGACAACTCTAAGAAATATACAGAATCATGTGACCACAATTAA
The DNA here is from genome assembly GCA_002080025.1 of Modiolus philippinarum. Taxonomy (NCBI): domain Eukaryota; kingdom Metazoa; phylum Mollusca; class Bivalvia; order Mytilida; family Modiolidae; genus Modiolus; species Modiolus philippinarum. Next base: position 4,388 of record MJUU01004612.1, on the reverse strand, counting down.
ACAAATCATAGGAGTATAAAAATATAAGAAAATAATAAATTCTATTAATTTTTTTAATTATTTATCTAATTAATTTTATTTATATCTTTCTATTAATTTATCATTAATTATATTTAGATATTTTATTTTATTATTTTCATATATTTTTCTACTCCAAGGATTGTTTCAATTATGGTCACATGATCTTGTATATTTCGTCGTCAATAAATTTAAGAATTGACATTACGTATTAACCTCTGCTAAAAATAGATCACTGTTTTACATTATCTCAAGATAGGGGATAAAAGACGAATTGACTTTATGAATTGACTTTTCGTATTGACCTGGGACTAGAAATAGATCATGAAAAATTGTAAGATTTGTTAAATATTATGGTTTGTCCAATTCCAATATACAAAAGAGAGGACATTTAGTGCAATGAATCTAATAGAAAATATATATGCAAAAAAGTAAAATTGAGATTTATTAACATAAGTCTTTATAAAAATTCTTAAATTTGAAAATAATAAAACTATTATAGCCTATTAAATTCGGTCAATGGAAAAATTTAATGACATGAGAAAGGTATATTGACACTCGGACTACCTCCTCGGTCAATATAACTGTCTCATGTCAATAAAATTCTGCATTGACCTCATTAGTAGGCTATAATTGTATAAAAATAAATAAAACATATAAATTCATTAATTAAATAAACAAAAATCTTTACTTTTGTTTTTAAATGGCTGGTCTGAGTTGTAAAAGGCTGTCCAGCGTTGAGTCAACTCTGATCAGTCATTCTCAACACTAATTGTGTTGTAAGTCTGATATCTGTTGAGAATGTCTGTCCAGTGTTGAAACAACTCTGATCAGTCGTTCTCAACACTGCCTGTGCTGTAAAAGACTGACCCGTGTTGAAAATGTCTGTCCAACGTTGAGTAAAGGCTGGTCAGTCATTTTCAACACAGGTCAGTCTTTTACAACACAGGCAGCGTTTAGAATGACTGATCAGCGTTGACTCAACACTGGACAGACAATTTCAACAAAAATCAGTCATTTACAACACGGGTAGCGTTTAGAATGACTGATCAGCGTTGACTCAACACCATACAGACATTCGCAACAAAAATCAGTCATTTAAAACACAGGTAGTGTTGAGAATGACTGATAATTTTTGGCTCAACACTGCACAGACTTTTACAACACAGGTAACGACTGAGATTGACTGAAGTGAGTTGGCTCAACTCTTATCAGACATTTTCAGTCAAAACTAGTGTTGAAAAAGATTGATAAGTGTTGAATCAACAAAGCTCAGTCATTCTCAGTCATTCTCAACGGTGTTCAGACTTTTTCAGTCTAAAAACCATTTACTCTGGTAAAAGCAGTCAAAATATTTCTCAGTAGTGTTTGGTCTTCTGTTTTCTGGTGTTCTTGCTTTTGCTTTGTCTAAGGACTTTGATTTATGTAATATCGTGCTTTGTTTTTTATTTATGTAATATCGTGCTTTGATTTATGTAATATCGTGCTCTCTGATCGATAATATAATTGTCCATTTTGGACGATTTTTTTTCAACAGACTATCGGAATTTTCAATGGCCACAAACTGCATACCTCTTTTAGCCGATCTATTTCTCCACTCGTATGAAGCTGTATTCATCGAAGGGCTTCTTCAAAATAAAGATAAAAAGACTGGCCCAGTCCTTTAATTTCAGCTTCCGTTATATAGATGATATTTTATCACTAAACAATCCTCGCTTTGGTGATTTTCTCCATCTTATCTATCCAAAAGAGCTCGAAATTTAGGATACGACAGATACTTCGAAATCAGCCTCGTTCCTCGACCATCTTGAAATTGACAACAGAGGTACACTACAAACTAGGCTATATGATGAACGCGATGACTTCACTTTTCCAATAGTCAACTTCCCTTTTCTTTGTAGCAACATTCCAAAAGAACCAGCATACGGAGTTTACATCTCCCCAGTCATTCGCTACTCAAGGGCATGTGGTCAATACAGTGACTACCTTGATATAGCTGGTTGCTTACAAATAGGCTACTTAAGTCAGGGTTTATTGCCCATAACTTGAGGTCATCACTTTAGAAGTTTTACGGTAGACATCATGATCTTGTGGACCGCTATGGGATATCTGTTTCCCAGATGACAACAGATCTTTTTCTTGTCATAAAAGTTTGTTTTTCCTCTACCAGACTTGACTTTACTACCGGAGTTGACATGTTCAACACGGCGGGTGTCTTATAAAAAGCAGGAGATGCTTACACTACCGGTGCACCTGATCTCACGCATGTTTTTTTATTGGGTCTGTGTTGTTACATTTGGACCGAAACTCTACGATGAACCGTTCATGAGTAATGCCCTTGAAAATTTCATCATTTCTTTAAACATGCTTTTTCTCGAAAACGGTAAGAGATAGAAACCTGAAACCTTTTCCATTGAACTTAGGTAATATGTGTTACATTTAAAAATGCAAAGGTCAAAGGTCATTGGTCACTTTAAACATTGACCCTAGACCTTTTCATTGAATTTACTCATAAAACGTAATAGATAGCTGATAACATGTAATTGCAAAAATGTGTGCCTTGTTCAGATCTACATTTGTTACCTATGGGCCAAAAACCGATTCTGATGTCCGATTTTTGGGTTTTTGTTTATAGCTCAAATACAATTGAAGATACAAAAAGACATTCAACATACAAAATGTTCAGAAAGACGGGATCTTCAAAATTAGGTCAAGGTCAAAGGTCAAGGTCACACCCACGTAACTTTATTTTATGTTTAAGCATCAGTAAATATACATATTGAGCTTGGAATGTTTGTTTCATTAATGAATCAACGATGAAAACATTTTTGACGCAACTTTCTTTCTGACGCAATCAAGAAATATTTTGACATGTGAATCAAAGCACTAATAGCACTGATAGACGATAACATCATGAGTTTAAGAATTATTAATGAAAACAAATATTTCAGAGCACATTATCACAATCATTTGTGATAAATATAAACACAGCATTTTTCAAAAAGCAATTCAGCATGGAATCTGATTTGGGTGACTTGTGTTTCTATGCTAACATATCATCACTCGTTCTTATTATTATCCTTCTTCTTCTTCCGGCGAAAATTTTTTGTCCGGGACATATCTCGAAGACCGGTCATTGGAACTTCATGAAACCTCACATGCTGGTAGAGGCAAATGAAAAAATGCGCCTTCCGGGCTCGGAATTTCCAAAATGGCGGCCGTTGCTATGGAAACTGAAAAAAGGAGGGAAAATTCAAAGCGCTCAGAATTAGATGAAATTTTACAAGAAGGTTGCCTAGCAAGCATAGAATTGATTTTTGGGCCGAAAATTTTCAAAATGGCAATCGTTGCTATGGAAATGGAAAAATGGCGGGAGAATTCAAAGTGCTCTGAATTTGATGAAATTTCACAGGATATGGGAGTTCGTTTGAGACACTTTTGTGTTTCGCTTGCGAACAGAGATATCACTTGTTATTATTCATCTTCCTCTTATTATTCTTCCCCTTTCTTCGCTACTAAACTTGTCTGGATGTTTTTACGGGAAATATATAGGTCCGATCTTCATGAAACTTCACAGGATTACGGAAACCCATCCCCCGGGGTCCGCTGGGTCTTGAATTTTTCAAGATGGCCGCCGTTGCCATGGACTTTACCCTGGATTATCCCACGAACAAGTGTGACGGGTGCTGTATTCGGAGCAAGACATGCTTACCCTTCCAGAACACCTGATGTCACTCTGTTTTATTTTAGTATTTTTTTAGAGATCAAACTGTTAGTGCTTTACTTTTTAGTGTTGTATATGTAGTGTTTGTGTGTTTTGTGGGAATGTAGTGTCTTTGGTCTTCTGTTTTCTGGTGTTCTTGCTTTTGCCTTGTCTATGGAGTTTGATTTATGTAAAAGCGTGCTTTGCTTTTAATTTATGTAATATATCGTTTTGATTTATGTAATATCGTGCTCTCTGATCGATAATATATTTGTCCAGTTTGGACGATTTTTTTTTTCAACAGACTATCGGAATTTCAATGGGTACAAACTGTGCACCTCTTTTAGCCGATCTATTTCTCCACTCGTATGAAGCTGAATTCATCGAAGGGCTTCTTTAAAATAAAGATAAAATAAAGATAAAAAACTGGCCCAGTCCTTTAATTTCAGCTTCCGTTATATAGATGATATTTTATCACTAAACAATCCTCGCTTTGGTGATTTTTTCATATTATCTATTCAAAAGAGCTTGACATTAAGGATACTTCAGATACTTCCGCATCAGCTTCGTTCCTTGACCATCTTGAAATTGACAACAGATGAACACTACAAACTAGGCTATAACTAAATACCGAAGTCATAGTGAATTTACTTTCTGCATATGCGCA